>JAXFYN010001394.1:0-30873 GCA_036172215.1 Camellia granthamiana | reverse complement strand
AATCCAAGCGAAGATTGTATCCTTTTGTATCCTTTTGTCTTTTACAAGATTCAAAAGTTACCCCGTGTGCGTTGCATGCATCCATCACATTGTCCGGCGCATTGTATTGCGCCATCTTGCACATCCCTTGGGATTTACATTTCATTGCATCATGAGGTATGCGTGCCTCATCTTGCATTTCATCGCATTTCGAGGTACGCGTGCCTCGTTTTGCATTCCATTTTTCATCCGATGAGGTATGCGTGCCTCATCTTGCATTTCATTACATTTCGAGGTACGCGTGCCTCGTTTTGCATTCCATTTTTCATCCGATGAGGTATGCGTGCCTCATCTTGCATTTCATTACATTTCGAGGTACGCGTGCCTCATTTTGCATTCCATTTTCCATTCAATGAGGTATGTGTGCCTCATTTTGCATTTCATCTGTGATTCGCGTGAGGTGTGCTACCTCACGTGTTTCATTTTGCATTTCATCTTTGATTCGCGTGAGGTGTGCTACCTCACGTGTTTCATTTTGCATTTCATCTGTGATTCGCGTGAGGTGTGCTACCTCACGTGTTTCATTTTGCATTTCATCTTTGATTCGCGTGAGGTGTGCTACCTCACGTGTTTCATTTTGCATTTCATCTGTGATTCGCGTGAGGTGTGCTACCTCACGTGTTTCATTTTGCATTTCACTTTGATTCGCGTGAGGTGTGCTACCTCACGTGTTTCATTTTGCATTTCATTGCATCTCGAGGCACGTATGCCTCGTTTTGCACTTCATTTTCCATCAGATGAGGTATGCGTGCCTCATTTCGCATTTCATTGCATCTCGAGGCACGTATGCCTCGTCTTGCACTCCATTTTCCCACCAATGAGGTACGCGTGCCTCGTTTTGCATCCCTTGTGGCGCGTGTGTCACATTCGCACAGTTGCCCCACGCAAGGTCTGGCGGGACCAAAAACACGCAAGGTCCGGCGGGACCAAAAACACGCGCGGTCTGGCGAGACCTTAAACCCGCTTTGTTGCATTGTCACGTGCTTTATTACGAGCACCATCATGCATGTATGCTTTGTATCGTTGCCCCGTCCGGTCTGGCGAGACCTTAAAACACGTACGGTCTAGGAGACCTTAAAACCTTTGGCGCATGCATTGTCAGGTATCATCATTTCAATAGCTGCGTATTTTGAAACCACGCCCCGCGGTCTAGGAGACCTTAAATCTTCGGGAGGTGCGAGACCTTCGGTGTGTTAAGTCGCCCCTCATTGCATTTGACATGCATTTCATCGCGCCGTTTAGCGCACCCTCATTGCACTCCATTTTCCATCTTTTGAGACACGCATGTCTCATTCGCCCCATTTGCATCCGTGTGCATGTCTCATTTGCATCGTACGCACTTAAAGTGTTGTGTAACAGTTGCCCCCCCCGGTCTGGCGAGACCTTAAACACGCACGGTCTAGGAGACCTTAAATCCTCAGGAGGTGCAAAACCTACGGTGCGTTAAGATATGCACTTCATCGCATTCGGCATGTATTATATCACACTAACTTGTGCACCGCATCTCAATTCTTGCGTTGTCATGCATTTGTAAAGCCGCGTGTTGCCGCACATTTTAAAAAAAAAACATGCATTGTCATGCATTGCATTATTGGTCTAGGAGACCTTAAATCCTCTGAAGATGCAATTCCTTCGGTGTTTGTCGTGCCCGAACGACTTTCGGTGGTCTGGTAAAGCCACCTATCTGTGTTTGCAGTGAGTTCCTAGGAGACCAATGGGGACGGTGAAAACTAGAGTTTGAACGGCTTATGCCTAGAACGCAAAGGTTCGGAATTTCCGAGACTAAAGTCTGGTTTAAATACCCAGGGGGTGTACCCTCGGCTTGAAATCTGTATGGAAGCCCCATAGGTTGAGGCGGCGTGTCTATGCCTCAATTCTGGATACTAAACCAACCTAGTATATCACCCTGTCGGGAGAATAGGGAAAGCTGCAGTCATAGCCATTGCATCACATGCATATCATGCATCATTAATACTGTATATGTCATGCATTCCAAAAATTTTCAAAAGCAACAAAATAAATACAAAAACACATGCATTTCATGCATCATTTGTAAATATTGCATATGTCATGCATTTGCAAAAATCCAAAACCGAAAACAAAAAAAGAACATGCATTTGTCATGCATCATCATTGTAGTATAGTGTATATGTCATGCATTTTCTGTAGATATCCATTTCCATTGCATTGTAGTTGCATGCATCCACTGCATCACCTTCCATCCATGGCTTGCGCCTTTCTAGGTTGAGCTTGGTCTGGTATGTGCTCATACTTTTCACGTCTATACACTCATAGTTCTGCGTGCGCTCGCGCCTTGAGGGCTTCGACACCTTTTCTATGTTAGACATGACTTGTACGTGTACATGCCCTTCCTAGGCGAGATTTGGTTTGGCCCGCGTGCCATATCCATTGTATCATCTATCCATCATATTACATTATAGTGTAATTGTTGCATCCGGCATTAGGATCATTATTCCCTCCTTAGCGGGTCGTTACCCCACTTATGTCATCCCACCCAATACTTGTTCTCGTGTCCGTCTACATCACTCATAGTTCAGACATCGTTCTATGGTAGACGGACTTGCTACTTCCATCAATCTATTTGACATATGTGTGGTTTTGAACCGCTTACGAGTGAATCATGATTCAATTGCCTTGCATGTAGTTCGCATTAGTTTTAATTGCATTGCATTATCATTTGCATTATTCATACATAGTTTTGTATATATTGCATAGCATCCATCAGTCGCATTGCATATGTCATGCATGTTGCTAATCATATTGTACCTGTTAAGTTTGCTTTCTTTTCAAGCACGATATTGTATGTACGGTTCATTTACCGTTGGTGGAACCAGGCGAGCCGCACAGGTATTGTATCTCCCGAGTGAGACGTTTTGAGAATTTCATAATTCTCTTACAGCCTTTCTGCATTGTAGTGTAGACTGTTGCATGTTAGCTTATAACTGTCGCATGTGTGCTTCATTACAGCTTTCTTTGCATGATCATAAGTTATGCTCGGCTTCTTGCATTTTCAGTTGCATTTTGCCCCTGCCTACGGGCGCATATCTTATCCTTGGCATGTGTGCCTCCTGCATGAACTACGCTGGTTTGATTCCTTAGGGGATACGTAGGCAGCTTGCGAGTTCAACCATTTGCGCTTTGTATGTTTGTCCAAGTCTTCGGCCTTGTCAAAAATGGGTCGTCTCTGGACTTTGACATTCACTCCCGTCATTGTTATGACTTCCGAGTTCTGTCAAAGAGGGGCAACTGTAGACACCCCATTTTTGACCGTCCTCAAGACTTGGACGTCACCGTTGGGACGCTCGGTGATTATCCATGTTTGTGTTCGTTTGGAGTTCCCGGAGTTCTCGGCTCGCGCGCCTTGCCTCAGGACCTCCGAACTTGACTGTTTTGTGTTTGGTTTTGCACCAAACACTTGTGCTTTGCCTGAGAGGGGCAGGGAATGCTTTGTGAGGCATCCTCACACACCACCGGCACTGGCTAGAGGCCACCGGCTGGCTGGTGTTGCCACCGGCACTATATTGTGCCGGTCGGCACTTGTTTTGGCAAAATGACCATTTTGCCCTGCCGACCACTTTACAGCTGTTTTTGGAGATATTTTCAGACAGCTTTCTGGCACTTGTTTCCCCTCCATACACGTGTATGGAGGGATGAGCCCTTGGATGACTTAGTTTGTAAGTCTTGGTTGCCTATAAGGAGAAGGCTCTCCTCTTGGCTCAAGGGTTAGCAAAATTTTAGAGAGTTAGAGAGAAAAAGAGAGAGAGAAGCTCTGGTTTTTCTAGGGTTTGAGTTGCATACACCTTCTATCTCTATCCTTCTCTTTTGTGTCTAGGTGTTTTGTGCCTTACTATTGCACACAAACACCTAGTGTTTCACCTTCTCCTTGTAACTGAGGTTCTAAGGGCTGGTTTTTGAAGTTCTTGACAGATTTTGAGCCTAAGGAAGCATCAACTACATCTTTGTCAAAGAAGGCTACAAGGGTAAGAACTTAACTCCCTTTTTACCCCATTCTTGTACCTTATTTTTACATAGTTTAAAACAGTTTTTGGGCTTAGTGTTTGGCACATAAAAGTTCTGATTTTTGACCCTCTTTATTGTATATTAAGAGTGCTTAGTGGTTTGGGGAGGTTTGACCCCCTTTAGACCTTGAAAAGGGTCCCTTTTTGTGCTATTTTGGAGAGATCCGGGACTAGTGTGTTTGGGCCTCTCCACCACTGAAATCTTGAGGGATTTCAGTGGTGGAGATGGTGCCATAAAGTCCTAGAAAGGGGAGGGCCACCCCCTCTCCTTGATATCCTTGAAAAGGGCAAGTTTTGCCTCTTGAGAGAGCACCATGCTTGAGTGTGTGTTGAACATGTTTGGCTTGTTTTCCATGCTTATATTGCCATGATATAACATGTTCTTAAGTTGGTTTAGGTCCCTTATGCATGCTTAGCATAGTTGCCTTGTAATGCCTATTTGATGCTTTAACATGTCTAGGTTGTATGCCTTTGTTTTGAACATGTTTTAGGCCTAGATCCATGAAGCTTGTGTGCTTATTTTGACATGTTTTAGCTCTGTCCATAGCCATTTGGGTTGATATTGGCATGTATCATATAGCTCCTTTGCATTTGGCTTGTTGGCCTTGAGAGTATGAGTGTGTAGCATGCCATGCTTGCTTCATTTTTGATAGTTTGGAACCATCTAGCATGCTATTTCAGACTTTTTGGTGTGCTTGTATGCATGCTTTAGTTGCTTCTTTAATGCTTTAAAAGCATGAGTTGAATACTCCATGTTTTGGTCATGTTGCATGCCTTTGTACTTGAGCCTCTTAGATGCCATCTAAGTAGTCATTTGGGCCTATTTTGACATGCTAAAAATCTGCTTTGGGTTGATCAATGCATGCCATAATTGCTTTGTCTTGGTTTGGTCCAAGCCCCCATTGACTTGCCTTGAGCCTAGGCCATTTGCATGCTTTGTTTGGCATGCTTCATTGCATGATTTGGCATCATGTTTAACTTGAATTTCAGAGCTTTAAGTGCATACTAGTTGCCCATGTTTGGTCTCTTTAAGTGTGCATGAGAGTTGCTTTTGTATGCCTAAGTCTTGAGCCTTAACACTTGCATGTGTGTGTGTGCATTTGGTCTCATTTTCTAGGCATTTTGGCCACTGATTTTAGGCCCATTTTGAGTTGCCTAATTCATGTCTAAGTCCATCATTTCATTGGTTTGCATGCTTGCCTTATATGCTTGTTTGCATGCTTGCATAAGTGTATCACATTGTCCACATTGCATGCCTAGTTGACATACTTAGGATTTCACCACATTGACATGCATACCAAGCCTCTTGAAGTGAGTTTGATAGAGGTTTGGTACCCCTTTTGTGCCTATGTGATTTGCATGCATTTGAAAGTGAAGTTGCATCCGTGGTTCTTAGGGCCATCACGCATGGAAATGCGCGATTGGTGGTCCGGGAATCGAGACACATGTCCCCTTGAGTCAATAACATGATAAGGGGTATGTTTAGTGCATAAATAGCTTGGATTGTATTGCCATGCTTGTTGTTTCCCTCTGCTGCTGTGAGTTGCAGGTTCTGCAGGAATTTTGTGCCGACCGGCACTAAAAAGTGCCGACCGGCATCCCTTTGGCGGCCGATAAGGGAATTCAGTGCCGATGGCCTCATCCTTCAGCCGGTGGTGTTTTGCCCCAGCCGGTGGTGATCCCCAGTGCCCTGGGAGGTAGTCCTAAGATTTTGGCAATTTTCTGAGGAGGAGAGCAGAGAAAACAAAGGCACACTTGCATGGCAGTGCGATTCCGAGCGAGTCCCGGGCACGCGCATGCATTGGACCCCCATCCCGAGGCCATTTACTGCTTAATTAGATTAATTAATTTATTTAATTAATTTAGTTGATTTGTAATATTTAATTAGCTAGAATAGTTAATTATTTATTCGGTCTGTATTATTATTCGGTCCCTCCGAGCGAGGGCAAATTTGTAATAAGTGTGTGTGAGTGGGTGTATGTCTTCCAACCCCCATTTCTTTCTCCCTTTTATTTACCCGCTTATGTTGGTAGATTAGGGCACATTTAAATTGGCATACCTTATGCAATGCATGCGTGCATTCATGCATTTGTTCACATGCATTCGGGTTCGGCACATCATGCAAACTGCATCGTACTTTCAATTCCAAATTGAATACGTGATAGTTGTTGCATCTCATGTGCCATGTTTAGGGTTAGCCGAGCCTACTCTAGATTACATCTCTGTGTGTGGTGCATTAGCCATTTAACATGAACTAGGGCATGCATGTTCGCTAACTAGTTTCTTGTTTTGGCGCGGAGTACGATGTAAGTATTTTACGCTTTAGCATACCACATACGTGTGAATGTTTCCATGACAGTATGCTTACCATGCGGCTAAATGCTTATGTGAGATAAACTGTTTGAATGCCTGCGGGTGGAGGTTGGATTGCCTGAGTTGGAACAACTCATTGAAATCCGTATTTTAGCCTACTTGCGAGTAGCAAAATCCAACACGTTTTTCGAGACAAAACGGATATGCAATGTTTATTTCCAAGTTAGGCGACCTGGTCTATACTTTTGTGTTGCGCGCATCACATAGTAATTCTAGGTTAATAACCGGAATAAGAGCATGTAACGTTTTCAAAAACGGATATCACGGTTAGTAGAGGCCGGTCTTCGGACCGGGCGAAAGGGGGTGCTCATAGCTGACCTTCCCCGATCGTACCCAAGCTCCCGAGCCAAGACCACTTTGGTGATGACGGACATGTGGCCTTCGGCACCGAGTCAGGGTTTCCTAAATTTCCCATTTTAAATATTTAGGTGGCGACTCTGTAATCTGGCAAAGCAGTCCATGTCTGGCACTACTTTTTCAAAAATCAGTTTTCTCAAACGATTCGCCGGATTTGGACTCTTTGGTTCAGATTTAGAATCGACACGAAAAGGGAGTCCGAACTGTAGCGTAGAGGTCCCCCCCGCGGATGTGCTACAGACATATATACTTGAGAGGGGAGATTTGCACTGTTAGTACGGCCGAGCTATGATAGCGCGGGTCATGACAGACTGCACGGTGTAATGCCGTTTCCTCCACCGACGCGGTCCCCTAGTTCGTTCTGCACGGTCACAGAGATTGGTCGGTCATTCATAGGCTGGTGCCACGGTGGGCGGACTGGCAAGGTAGATGTGGGCTGTGGCCTGACCGAGCAGTTAGCATCTGACAGAGCGGGCACTGATGCCTGGCGACCGAACTAAAGTGGTCCGGGCTAGATTACGGATGCGGTCAGGGCCGGCACGCCTCTGGCCGATCAGCCGAGACGAGTGGACTTCGTGCGACCGAGAATGAAGATATGACAGGTGGAGGCCGGCGCACCTCACGACCGGTTAGCCTAGTGAGCCGGTCAATATCAGCTCGGCCCTGAGCATCGCCCTTTCGGCAAGGGACAGGCCGGCGATACATAGCCCGGTTATGTGCATGCAGTGGCAATTCTCCACAAGTGATAGGTCGGTCGTGGTACTCCGGTTAGGTGTGCCACCTGGGCCAATGGCGTGAGGGAGAGGACATCTGCTCCACGCACGCCTCAATACCGTTGGACAGTTTTGTGTGTACTGGTGGGAGGACTAAGCCTTTACACGTGTAAGGTGGTGAGAGGCGAGCACTGCCACCTGTCCAGGGAAACACAACAGAGGTAGTGCGCGCATAATCTTGAGGCTGCATGGCCAGCCTAGAAATAGGGAAGAAGGCGAACGTTAAGAGGTATGCAACTTCTTCCCCAAAGAGAATACTCTCTCTTTAACAGTCTTCTTCTTCCTCAAGTGGACTGACTTGATCGTCGGAGGGTCTATCCGGCACACCACCGCCGGGCAGCTCACCGTTTCTGTGTTGCGAGGTTAGACGCCATCAAGAGAAGCTTGGAGTGCAAGGAGTACGGAAAGCAGAGGATAATTTCGCCCCCGTACAATTGGCGCCGTCTGTGGGAACTCTTTGATAATCAACCTTTGTTCTTCGAGCTTCTTTGACCATTTCCATGGCCAACAACGACGAAGTTCCGCTGTCCGTCGTCGATGGTGTCACTCCGGAGTATGTCCGGAGGAGAGATGGCCCCCCGGATGTTCCGGCCATGGCGGGCCTGGAAACGTCGTCGCGAGGTGCGCGAGACAAACGTGGAAGGAGTTCTGATCGCTCGCAGAGTCCAGAAGGCCGCCGACGCCGGGGGGAGTCCCGTACGCAGCACCTGGAGCACAAACTCACAGACCAAGATGCCCTCATTCGCAAGATGGCGGCGGAGATGGAGCTGCTGAAGCGCCAGATTAAGGGGAAGGGTGTTGCTGGAGAGGGCAACCTCAGTGAGCGCACCCCCTCCCCTCGTTCTAGCAGCCAGAGGACGACTCACTCTATCTCCATCACCAGGAACTACGGGGTTGGAGATTCCGACCAAAGAGAAGACAGATCCCTCTCTCGCGACCGCACTTACCACCCCTCACGCCCGATGCCGACGTCGCGATCCTCTTTCTCCACACGTTCCAGGGACTTGAGGGATGTATTGGAGGAGAGGGCGCGCCGTCGGGAGGCTCAGAGAGTGCCAGCATTGCAGAGGTTGAGCGCTCCAGTTCGTTGTAGTGAAGAAGTGGTAATGCTAGCTCCCAGAGTGATGGTCCTTGCGCTGGAGGACAAAGAGCTGGCGTGACTTACAACCACGCCGCTGTCCCCGGAGATTGAGAGCACACCACTCCCTGCCGGATTCCACCAGCCAAAGTTCACTTTGTACGACGGCAAGACGGATCCATACATGCATGTGAGTCATTACCGGCAAGTGATGGCTGGCCACCGACGCAACGACGCCTTGATGTGCCTCATATTCCCAGCAAGCTTGGGAGAGCTGGGTTTGAAGTGGTTCGAAAGGCTCCCGGAGGGGAGTATTGAGGGGTGGCAGCAACTAGCGGAAGCCTTCGTCACCAGATTCAAAACCAACACTCGAACGCCAAAGGAGGTCGACCATCTCCTGGGCTTCAAGATGGAGTCTGGATGTTCGTTGAAGGCATACAACGCGAAGTACTGGGAAACTTACAACGAGATCCTCGACTGCCCTACCAATCTGGCGATCACTCAGTACAAATGGGGTCTCCCAGTCGGACATAGGCTGCGAGATTCACTTATAATGCACCAACCCCCAACCATGGAGTCTCTAATGCAACGGATTAATGAGCACATTCGCGTGGAGGATGATGTCCCCTCTGCGACCGAGAAGGGTAATCCGGTCGCGTCGGACAGAAAGGTGGCAGGAAAAGTTCACTCGGTTGGGCAGGAGGATAATCGCCCAAGCGACCGGTCAAAAGATCAACGCTGTGGACCAAACCGCGATGACAGAAACAAGGGTCGCATAAATGACCGAGTTGACGCACCCCGCGACGCAGTGGAAGATGCCAAGAGAAAACTGAGGGCGTGGACAGGGATTACCACGGTCTTCAAAATTCCCATATACCGCATTTTGAGCGAGATTCGAGGTGAGCCTTTTGTCCGTTGGCCGGCCAAGTTAGGGAGTGCGCAGCAAGGCTTTAATCCAAAATATCGCTGCACCTTCCATGAAGAACGGGGGCACCGGACAGAGGACTGCTTGCCGCTCAAACAACACTTAGAGGAGTTAGTGGCGGCGGGGTATCTTGACCAATACATAGATGGGGACATCAAGTCCACGCCGGTGGGCCAAGCCGAGCCGAACGGCCTGGCCGCGCTAGAAGCACCCCCGCAAGGTGTAATCAACGTCATCCACGTCATCATTGAACCAGCAAGGGTTTGCGAGCTTAGAGGAATGATCAAGAAGGCCGAGCACATGAGGGAAGTGCTCTCTGTCCAGCCCGCTGTAAAGCAGGGAAAGGCCGAAGAGAGGGACATCCTTTCGTTCTCGACCAAAGACTTGGAAAGGGTTCAAATGCCGTACAATGATGCCTTAGTGGTGACTCTTCGCGTCAAAGACTTTGATATCAAGAGAATCTTGATCGACCAGGGGAGTTCAGTCGAAATTATGTATTATGACGCGTTCAAACAAATGAAGTTAGAAGACAAGGACTTGGCCCCTGCAACATCTCCTTTGGTCGGCTTCAATTCACAGCCGGAGTGGCCAATCGGAAAGATTATTTTGCCGGTCAAAGCGGGTTCGGTAGTAAAGCAAGTAGAGTTCTGGATGCTGAAAGTTCCATCCACTTACAACTTGATCTTGGGCAGGAGCTGGCTGCACGCCATGCAAGCAGTTGCCTCAACCTTCCACCAGGTTATGCACTTTCCGGCATCGAGCGGGCAAATAGAGGAAGTTTGGGGAGACCAAGTGATGGCAAAACAATGCTTCGTTGCGGTAAATGGCAGCCGAGCAGCCAAACGATTTGTCCAAATGATTGACGGTCCTGAGGGGAAGGAAGTCCTCGAAGACGTGGGAAGGAAGGCCGAGGAAAAATTGGTCGAAGATTTGGTGGAAGTGCGCATTGATGAGAACGATCCAACTAAATTCTTCCTCTTAAGATCATCCTTGTCTAGCGCCGAGTGGGCGGATTATGTCAACTTTTTGGTTTCCAATTTGGAGGCCTTTGCCTGGACGCCTTACGACATGCCTGGCGTCGACCCGAGCTTCATTTGCCATCAGTTGAATGTCTTTCCTCATGCACGGCCAGTCATTCAAAGGACACGACGCTCAACCTTGCACCATGCAGAAGTGGTGGCAGAAGAGGTGAAGAATTTGTTGGAAGCTGGGGCCATAGAGGAGGTGCAATACCCTCGGTGGATATCCAACACAGTGATGGTCCCGAAGAAGAATGGCAAGTGGCGAGTTTGCATCGACTACAAAACTGTCAACCGAGCTTGCCCAAAGGATAGCTTTCCCCTACCTCGAATTGACCAGCTGGTGGACTTAACCGCTGGCCATCAGAGGTTTAGCTTCCTGGACGCATATCGCAGCTACCATCAGATAGCCATGTACAAACCGGACAGAGAGATCACATCGTTCACCACCCCCAGAGGTTTGTATTGCTATAAAGTCATGCCGTTCGGACTGAAGAACGCCGGGGCGACCTTTCAGCGGATGGTAACAAAAATGTTCGCTCCTCTCTTGGGCCGAACAATGGAGGCCTATATCGACGATATGGTGGTGAAGAGTAAGGAGAAGTCTCAACACCTCACCGACCTAGCAGAGATGTTCGCCATACTCAAGCACCACAAGCTTCGTTTGAATGCCTCCAAGTGCGCGTTCGGGGTTGGCACTGGAAAGTTTCTGGGATTTTTGGTCACAAACCGAGGAATCGAAACCGACCTATCCTAAATCAAGGCGATACAAGAGCTGGAGCGCCCAAACTCCGCGAAGGACGTGCAACATCTTGCCGGGATGGCAGCCGCGCTGAACAGATTTATCAGCCGGTCTTCGGATCGTTGCAGGCCCTTCTTCAAGACTTTGAAGACCAAGTTCTTCTGGGATGACGAGTGTGACCATGCATTGACAGATTTAAAGGTGTACCTCTCCTCAGCCCCTATCTTGGTCACGCCTCAGCCAGGCGAAGAGTTGTATCTTTACTTGGCGGTCTCTCAACATGCGGTGAGTGCTGTTCTAGTCCGCGCTGAAGGCATTCAACACTTGCCCATTTTCTATGTAAGCAAGACTCTGCTCCCAGCCGAGACGAGATATCTTCCTCTTGAAAAATTGGCGCTGGCCCTGATGATGGCATCAAGGAAGCTGGCACACTATTTTCATGCCCATATAATAGTTGTGCTGACCGAGTTTCCACTTAAGGTGCTCTTTGAAAAGGCCGACTTCACTGGGAGGATTCTGAAATGGGCCGTGGAACTGGGACAGTACGACATCAAGTTTCGCCTGCGCACCGCAATCAAAGCTCAAGCTCTTGCAGACTTTGTGGCGGAGTTTGCCCCCGGAACGCATCCGATTTGCCCGGTTGATTTGGCTGGTGCGGACTTAGCACAAGCCCATGGCTCATGCAATAGAAGCAAGGGCTGGTGCGCAAGAGGAAGGGCAAACAGCGACCGAACCAGCAAAGGCGAGTGACTCGTTGGAGGACGGAGTCAACCATGACAAGGAAAGAGACCAGAATGAGCCGACCAGAGACTTGGATTTGAGGAGTTCCCAAAATCCCTCTGATTGTTGGAAGCTGTTCATTGGCGAGATGTGGAAGCTTTTCGTCGATGGAGCGTCCAACAGACATGGGGCCCTGTGTTGACTTCACCGGATGGGATGATTATCGAGCAAGCAATTACGCTCGGGTTCCCAGCTTCCAACAACGAGGCTGAGTATGAGGCCCTACTTGTCGGACTAAGAAGCGTGTTGAGAATGAAAGCCACAGCCCTTATGGTCTTCAGCGACTCCAAGCTGGTGGTCAATCAAGTCTCAGGGGAGTATGAGGCTAGGGATGAAAGAATGGCCAAGTATCAGGCGCTGGTGCGTACAGAAATCAAGAAGTTCGATGCCATACGAGTAGAGCAGATCAACCGCGAAGGAAACAACACGGCCGATGAATTGGCCGGGCTCGCTTCTACTCAGACGGCCTTCCCCGATCCCTTGATGATCGAATTTTTACCGCGGCCAAGTATAGAGGAACCAGGGGTAACCGAGGTACTTTGCACCGACTTAGGTCCTTCTTGGATGGATCCCATTATCGCCTTCCTGAAAGATAGAATTCTACCAGAAGAAAAGAAGGCGGCCCACAAGATCCGGGCGAAGTCAGAGCGGTTTTGGCTCTCCCCGTCCGGGGCCTTGTATAAGAAGTCCTTTACCGGGCCGTATTTGAAGTGTGTCCACCCCGCCAAGGTGGAAGCTTTTCTCTACGAGATCTATGAAGGTATCTGCGGCAGCCATACTGGGGGCATATCCTTGGCTTACCGAGCAATTTCTCAGGGTTATTGGTGGCCGTGCATGGAGGCAGATGTGCAAAAATATGTTCGCAGGTGCGAGAAGTGTCAGAAGTTCGCCCCACCAGATCCACCAGCCGGCTAGAGATTTGCTCCCTCTCACAAGTCCTTGGCCGTTCGCGCTTTGGGGGTTGGATATTGTTGGGCCACTCCCAGCTGCACCGGGCAATCGCAAGTTCTTCATCGCTGCCACCGACTATTTCACCAAGTGGGTTAAGGCCGAGCCACTAGCGACCATAAAGGAAAAGGACGTGAAGAAGTTTGTATGGCAAAACGTCATCACCCGTTTCGGTATACCCAAGGCCCTCATCTCGGATAATGGCACTCAATTTGATGGGAAACTCTTTCGCGGATTTTGCAAAGAGTTGAAGATCGAGTTCTACAATTCGACACCGGCCTATCCTCAGTCAAATGGTCAAGCAGAGGCCTCAAACAAGACCATCTTGGACGGGCTGAAGAAGCGGCTTGAGAAGGCTAAGGGCAAGTGGACTGAAGAACTCCCTAATGTGCTCTGGGCATACCGCACTACCCCAAGACGGTCGACCGGGGAAACACCATTCGCTTTGGCCTACGGCATGGAGGCCGTCATCCCGTTGGAAATTGACATGCCAACCATCCGCTCTGAAAGTTTCCAGCCTGATCTAAACAATGAAGCCGTGGCATTGGAACTTGACCTCGCTGAGGAAAGGAGGGAGCGAGCGCTAATCCACATTGCTGCTTACCAACAAGAATTATCCAAAAAATACAACAAGGCAATGCACCCCAGGCTATTCAAGATTGGGGACTGGGTCATAAGAAAGGTGCTTGGCAACACGGTGGTCCCTGGTGAAGGAAAGCTCGGTGCAAATTGGGAAGGATCATACAAGGTGATTGGTCTTGCTGGTAAAGCGGCATACCATCTGGAAGATTTAGATGACAAGGCTGTCCCCAGACCATGGAATGCGGCCAACCTTAAGGTCTTTTACTTTTAAGATGTAATTCGCTTGTGTTGTTTAGCTTTTCTAGACCTTTAGCCTTTTGGCACTTGATGTAAAAGATAGCAATGCTTTTATAATAAAAAATAGCCCTCTTGTTGTTTGGTATTACATCTTTGTACAATGACATTGTAAGGACACAAGGCAATTATGGATGCCAGAGACAAGGAGACCGACCTGAATGGGACCGGACTGATTTCCTCTCGCCGGAATGGAAGCAGACCGTACAAACAGTTGGTGCATTGTCCAACGATATAATTGGTGTATGGACCAATTCGCATTAGGACCGAGCTGGTTTTGCTCGCCCGGTTGAAATGTTGGCATCATGACCAACCTAACCGAAACATTGGTGTTTTGCCCAATGTAAGGGCCGAGCTGATTTTGCTCAGCCTAATTGGCATATTGGTGTCTTGTCCAATATGGAAAACGAGCGGATTTTGCTCGGCAGAATTCGCAATGTTGGTGTTTTGTCCAACCGACGCGGTCCGGCCGAGCTATGATAGCGCGGGTCATGACAGACTGCACGGTGTAATGTTGTTTCCTCCACCGACGCGGTCCCCTGGTTCGTTCTGCACGGTCACAGAGATTGGCCGGTCATTCATAGGCTGGTGCCACGGTCGGGCAGACTGGCAAGGCAGACGTGGGCTGTGGCCTGATCGAGCAGTTAGCATCTGACAGAGCGGGCACTGATGCCTAGCGATTGAACTAAAGTGGTCCGGGCTAGATTACGGATGCAGTCAGGGCCGGCACGCCTCTGGCCGATCAGCTGAGACGAGTGGATTTCGTGCGACCGAGAATGAAGATATGACGGGTGGAGGCCGGCGCACCTCACGACCGGTTAGCCTAGTGAGCCGGTCAATATTAGCTCGGCTCTGAGCATCGCTCCTTCGGCAAGGGACAGGCCGGCGATACATAGCCCGGTTATGTGCATGCAGTGGCAATTCTCCACAAGTGATAGGCCGGTCGTGGTACTCCGGTTAGGTGTGCCACCTGGGCCAATGGCGTGAGGGAGAGGACATCTGCTCCACGCACGCCTCAATACCGTTGGACAGTTTTGTGTGTACTGGTGGGAGGACTAAGCCTTTACACGCGTAAGGTGGTGAGAGGTGAGCACTGCCACCTGTTCAGGGAAGGACAGCAGAGGTAGTGCGCGTATAATCTTGAGGCTGCATGGCCAGTCTAGAAATAGGGAAGAAGGCGAACGTTAAAAGGTATGCAACTTCTTCCCCAAAGAGAATACTCTCTCTTTAACAGTCTTCTTCTTCCTCAAGTGGACTAACTTGATCGTCGGAGGGTCTATCCGGCACACCACCGCCGGGCAGCTCACTGTTTCTGTGTTGCCAGGTTAGACGCCGTCAAGAGAAGCTTGGAGTACAAGGAGTACGGAAAGCAGATGATATTTCGCCCCCGTACAATACTGATTCACCTTTTTGTTAGGTATGTAAAAGATAAAAGATATCCACTCAATATATATTATGATTTCTCATTAATCAAGAATATTACAGAGATAATTTGATATAATATTTAAGGAGTATCGAATAATTTTCCATATAAATAGAATATTTGGAGTTAGTTTAAAGAAGTGAGTTAGGTTTCGGGTTGTGGGCTTTAGACATGGTGAGCGAAGGTGGGATATTTAGGTTTGCTGATGGAGTAGACAAGTTGCTCATGTTGTTTGGTACATTGGGTTGCATTGGACTTGGGATGATGATTCCTTTCACAATGTTGGTTGTCAGTGGTGTCATCAATGAATATGGAAGTTCAAGTGCTCTAATTTCTCTCTCCACTGATGTGGTGAATAAGGTACAAAAAGTTTACACGATCGTGAGGTGATAGAAAAAAAAAAAAAAATGATTATAATTTTTGGTTGTCTTAGAAAAAAAAAAATGATTATAATTTAGACGAATAACAAAAGAAAATATGTGCAACAAAGATATAGGCTGAATTTTTCTTTTAATCTTAATATTATAAGAAATATTCAATCAATCAATCAAGTAATTTCTTTTCAAATTCCACAAATTTTGATAAGAAATAAAAGTTACTTAATAATAAATTTCTCTCTCTCTCTCGCTATAATTTTTCATCAAAACACTCCACCTGGACTCACACAAATAAAGCATTAAAATCTTGTTGCAATAGCCTAAGGTGCTATTTGATACAACTTATTGTAAGTTAAAAGTTGATAATCAGAAAACAAAAACCAAAAGCACTCTCTCCCTGGCTTCTAAATAATCAATTTTTCTTAGCTTATTTAAGTTATTTCAGCCTAAAAAACTATAAACATAAACTGCACCAAACAGTCTGACACAGATTTTCAAATTAAAATAAGTCATAATCATTCCCTATAATTCACACCAAACACCCCTGTGTTGTGTCTATGTGATTGTTTATACTCAACAATAAAACACCGAAATCTATGAAAAAGGTAAGCATTTAAAAAAATTATTTGAAAATAAAATGTATGACATTAGTTTAAATTAGATATAACGTGTGTTATATCATGTGGCAAACAGGCATAGGAGGGGGAATATGTCCGCGTCAAGTTTACAAAATTTATATTTTTACCTATAATTTTAATAAAATTATTCATTTTGCTCACTTTAAAATTATATATATCCCTTAAATCTTTAGTAACTCTTTTTTTTGAAAAAAATCGGCAATTTACTCTTTAAATATTTATTTTCATTTATTTGTTGAAAAATTCCCAACCTATCTTTTTATTTGGATTATTCTTTCATTTTTTTCATTCATATAATTACAAGTTATTGGTAAAAATAGAATTAAGTGTTATATATATATATATATTAATGTAAGACCGACTGGACACCCTAGAACTTTGGTCGCATTGGCTACAGCCTACACCCAAGCAGCCAACTGATCCCTGCAAGTTTGCTAAACCACTGGGCCGATCTGACCATCCTATTTGGGCCTAGACCAACTCGAACAATGCGGCTCTTTCAACACCATTTGGGCTTATCCCTTCCATTTAGAGCTATAATTAAATACAGTAGAAAGAGATAATAAATATAACAATATTGTAAATTATTAAATGAATTTTAATTATTTTTTCATCTTCTATACATGAGACTCACTATATATTCAATAAGTAATGAGGAGTCCTATTATTTTCTGGTTGTAATAGGTTATATATTTGTTTTATTGTGTGTATGTATATTCACGTATCATTTTCAAAAGAAAATGAGGGTTGGTTTGGGAAGTAGGTTGCCTTTTTGGCTTTTTTGGTTATTTTAGTCTGAGCTAAAAAGTTTAGTTTGAGAAGTGCTTTTTGGCTTTTTGACTTTTTTTATGAGAGAAGAGTGTAATGATTATGGGTTGGATGTGATGTTTTGTTTTTTGTGACTAAAATAGCCTATTTTGTCTTTTGTGGCTAAAATAGCCAAAAAAGCCCCTAACCCAACTTGCCAAATGGAGCCTCAGTTTTGATCACTTTGCCGGATTTCAAGTCCCAATCTCAGTCATGAAGTAAGATCCAATTGACATGTTGACAACAAAGTTATATTCCTATTAGATGCGGGCTCATTGTTGTGACTTGATCTTTGTTGTTCCCTGTTGTATTTTAAAATAACGTCGTTTTATATTAATTTTTTTAAAACTAGATTTTCATGACCTTTGTCTCTTTTCCTATCTCGTCTCCATGGCTTCCATCCCAAAACAACGATCAACCTTGACCATAGCCCACCACTAACAAGCCACATGGCCAACGCCAAACAAGGTGTCTGCTTAGAGGATTTGGATTTCATCTCTCTTCTACTCTTTTTCTCCATCTTGGCTAAAGCCACATATTAATCCCTTCTATTCTTTTTTTTTTTTTTCTCTCTCTCTCTCTCTAAACTATTAGATCAACACCATTACCAATCACTTTTACAAGGGTCCACAAATCTGGCGAGCATCCCACCAATAAATCCACCACACCAAATTAATTTGCTAGAATGGTTGAACCCTGTCATAAACAAGCTTTTAGTTGTGCAATTTTGAGTTTTTATATTATTATTATTTTTAAATCAAGTCACTGCAGTAATCCCACATCCTTCCTGCAGCAGGGAACATCATGGATTTTATTTTATTTTATTTTTTTTTTAAATTATTGATGAATTTGTAGTATATAAGACAAGAATTCTTAGTTTGCATATGATTTGCAAGGTACCCAACTGACCAAGGGAAAAGCACAAACAAAAGAGTCCTAGGCCTGCAAATTCAGATCCTGATTTTTGGCTCTAGAAAGTCTTCAATTATTTATTTATTTTTATTTTTATTTTTTCTTTCAAGGCATATAAAAACATTCGGTGGTGGGGCCACAGCCATTGGATAGTTCACACCTTCATCGAATTGTTTGTCTAGTTGGAAAAATTATTGAGCATTATATGAAATTATTTACATGATACTCTTGGCTAATAAGAAATTGAAATATGTATAAGTCATTATTTGTTTTCTAACTATCTAATAAATATTAGTTAGTGTGTCTTACTTGTAAAGTTTTTCACTACGTGATTGGTGAAATTTTGCACCAAATCGATAATGTCGGTTTTATTATATTGAAAATTAATATAGACTAAACTTTTTATCAAACCACATCGATTCAAACGGTTCAGTTCAATACGGTTTAATCGATTTAAGTACTTTCAAAATTAAGTCATTTCTTAAATTTGTAGTATAATAAATAATTTATATAAAAATATTAAATTAGCCCTTTGTACACAATTTTAACCATATCTAATCTAACTATTCACAAAAATACAAATAAAAAAATTAATAAATACTAAGGCTTGAAGCTTTTACTGAATTAGAATTAGAAACAAAATATAATCTCAGAACCAAAGTCTTGACATCAAAACAAAACCAAAACTTAAAACAATCATCCCATGAGTCTAAACCACAAGTCTATCAACTAGAGTCAAAATATTCATTATATATTTAATATATATTATATGTAAATATATTCGGTCGGTTTCGGTGCAAATCGGTGTATAGTATATCAAAACTGACACCGAACCGAAAACTGAAAAAAATCAATTTCCAAAACCGAACAGACCGATTCATATTAAAAAACCGACCAAATATGACCGGTTCAATCCGGTTCAATCGGTTTAGTCGGTTTTTTCGGTTTTTCTTACATCCCTAGTTTGGAGTATTGAATAATTTCCCTTGTATAAATAATGTCACATGATATTCCGAGATTAGTGAATAATTACTCATTTGAATGAGCCTTTGAGATCCATTACAGATCTACTCTGATGATTCGACTCGTTTATTTTGTAAGTAGTACTTGTGTTTATATGGTCAATTAAAAAACTAGATTGACATGATAATTATAACTACATTATTTCAACTTTTTTTTTTTTTATTTTCTTCAAAAGGTAGAGACGGTAATTATAAATTTGAAAAGGTTGTTCTTTTTTTTGCAGACAAATATGATGTAACGAGCTATGATTGGGAGCCCGAATGTGGGAGCCCCGAATGCCCCTAATATACAAAAACGTCGTCGTTTTTGTATTTTTGTATTTTTTTTTTTCAGCAGAAGGAAGAAGACGAAGAAGAGAAGGAGGGGGGAGGGGAGGAAGAGAAGGAGGGGAGGGGAGGGGAGGGGGCCAACAAACTCTGGGTTGAGGCAGAGGGCGGAGGCGGGGGCGGCGAGGCAGCGGCGGGGCGGCGAGGCAGAGGCAGAGCTGCGACGAGCTGGAGCTGCTGTGACGAGCGACGGCGGGCGACGATCGGGGGGCTGCGACGGCGGGCGTCGAGGCGATGAGGTGCGGTCGTCTTCCCCGATCTTCTCTCTTTCTCTCTCTCGGGGCATTCGGGGCGGGGCTCATTCGGGCCCCAAATCATTTTTCATGATGTAACAATGTTGCTACAATTAGCATATTAATTTATTTTTTTATGAATAATCTTTGCACAAAGACTTACAAAATTAACGAATCAAATCATTAGACTAGAACCTGGGGTGGCACTTGTTTGTAGATCGTCAATAACAAAAAAAAAAAGAAAGATTAAGGTCAAATTTGACAACTTGAAAAAAAGTCAAAAAGTTAAAAAGTTACTTAAAAGTTAAAAAGTTATCACTATTCACCAAAAGTCAAAAATTATGACTGCACAACTCTCAATCCTAATTTTCCCCTACACACTAATTTATACAATTTTTTAATACACATTTTTCCATAAAAAGTCAAAAAGTTAACCCAACCACATTTTTTTTCTCAACTTTTTAGTCCAAAAAGTCAAAAAGTGTACTTATTTAGGACATCTCAAATAACCCCTAAAGTTGATAACTGTTACTAAAATAATATTAAAAATTATATACACTAGATTAGTGTTGAAGAAATTCTTAGACGAACTTGAGATAACATAACACAAATACAACAACCATCACACGATGCCCACTCCTACCACCAAGCATTCCACAAATCATTTCCTCCTGCACACTTAAAATGTTGTATCAAAAGATGATAAGTGCAATTTTATTATCAGAAAAAATTAGAAGAAAATTTTCAAGGTTTGACTTTTATAATAAAATAAATCTCAAGTTTTTTATTTTGTTAATTTAAATCTTAAATTTTTTATTTGTTTTCAATCTAAATTATTTGTCTATTTTCGTCAAGTAAACTTGATAGAAAAAATGTATTTTAGTCATTAAACTCAACAAAAAAAGTATTGTAGACATTTTATGTATACTTATATTGAGTTTAATAACTAAAATATTATTCCTGTCAATTTGACTTAATGGAAATAGACTAATGGTTTATATTGAAAACAAATCAAAAATTTAAGATTTATATTGATAAAATAAAAAATTCATGATTTATTTTGTAATAAGCGTCAAATTATGAGTTTTTTTTTTGTTGTAATTTTTTCTATTATTTATTAGGGGTACTTACGTGTAGGTCATAATAAGTGGACTTATTGTCTAATAAGTCCTATGGGAAAAATTTGTCATGAAAAAATGTCATTAATCGTAAGTTTTAGCGACAATTTATAAAAATCATGATAAAAAAAAGTCACTAATTTTCAATTTTTAATGACATATATAAAAAATTGTCACAAAAAAAATATTTTTATCGACAATTTTACCAAGACTTATTTTCAATAGGACTTGATGAGAATTAAGTCCAACTATTAGGACCTACACTACAATATTTTCTTAATTTAGTGACATTTGAAAGTGCCACAAAACTATTCATCTAATGACATTTTTTAGTCTTGTGACATTTTGAACAAGTGCCATTTATACCCGTGCCACGGTAAATACTAGTGCCACGGTAGATACTTGCAAGTGCCATTACACCATCATGGCTAAAAACTTTCAATAACATTTTAATGTCATGATAGATACTATTTGTGACACTATCAAGTGCAATTAAAGAAAGAGATAGTGACACTTCAGTGACACTTGTAAGTGTCATTACACCATCAGGGCTAAAACTTTTAGTGACACTTTAATGTCATGGTAGACACTATTTGTGACGCTATCAAGTGCATTAAAGAAGACTTACAATCTAAAAAATGTCACGATATGGATTTTTAATGACGCTTGTTATGCCACAATTGATATTTATAACAACTTCATAAATGCCACTAAATCCAATTCATTTGTGCCATCAAATAGATATAAGTGTCATTGGAACTTATTTTAGTGACACTTTGCAAAGCTACTATCACTACTACAAAATGTCACTTATATGTTCTTTTCATTGACACTTTTAAAAGGTACAACTAAGTATGCATAAATGCCTGTAAAAATTGAATCGATTTTATAAACAATTGAATATTAATTGCCACATCCTATATTAATTTGACATCCATTCATCCTGTAATATTTTCATAATAATAAACAAATATTACCACCACAGGATCATCACATCAAAAATAAAAACAAAAATTCAAACCACAATCAATTTTTTTATCTAAAAATATAAATTTATTTGTATTGCAATAAAAATCATAATCAAAATTATAAAATATTCTATCACACTAACAAAGTTAAAGCTAAAAAAATTTAAAATAAAATTATTCCAACCATAAGTTCTGAAAAGTCATAGTGATATCTATCTTCCGGAGAGACAAACTATCAAAACAAATTCAATTCCCAAATTCTCAACCTCACTTGTATAAATATTCTTGGCTGGCATCCATAACTTGTGAAATCTGCATTCAAAATATAAACATATAAAGATAATTGAAATTACATTAAGTTAATATAAATTTATTAATAAAATTAGTATTTACGAACGAAATATACCACAAATGGAGCTGACCAAGCAACATTAGCTCCAATAGCTTGTACAATTGTTTTGACAAGTCCATATAATCGAATCAAGCTCTCATTAGGTTTGACTGACACTTGAACATATACTTCCCAATAGTCAGGTCCTAGTTTTTCCCCTTCTATTGCTTTAGATGGGTCTGTGTTTTTAAGTACTCCGATTGTAATTATTTTTGTTGGCTTAATGATACTTTTTAGAACAACTATATCTCCTACTTGTAAATCAAGATTTAGCTATTTAAGTAATTATACATTTACAATTAATAATTAATATTTAAAAAATAAACTAGTACAAAGTGCCAGAGTGAAGATGATCACAACTGAAAGTGATATGCATTTCTCTAGTAAATAAGCAAGCCACATGATTTCTTAATTGGTTCACCACACTACAACAAATTATATAAAAGTAACAACCGTAAGTCTTTAGACCATATCAAACAATAGCTTAAAAAATCAACAACAACCAAAGGCACCAATCAACAATAATAAAAACCATGCCCGTTATCAATATCAAGATTCCCTAAACTCAACAATGTAAATCAAATATAATTGTGAAAAATGACAATCAACTAATTACTTTCAAGCAAGATTTTTAGGAAATAAAAAATAACCCATGCGGTAATATAAATAATTAGCAATGTTCAACAAGTTTAATAGTCACATAAGATCTAATTCATAGTGAGAAAGGGATATCAGGCACATGCAACACATTCCATCTTTGCTCCATTTTTTCAGATAAAAAATAATAATCACATGTAGCAACCAACCACAAATAATCAAAATTTACAATATATATATTAGGTACCACATTAGTCAAGACTTGGGAATTAAAGTCAATAAAATATTTCAATCACAAAAATTAACAAACAAACAAGAATATCATCAAATTAGGATTACAATTGGATTTAGGAAGACCTGAGAGATCCATGACTATGACAGTGACTCTGATTTTTTTTAAAAAAAAATTTATTTGATTTTTTAAGTGACCTGTCTAGAAGAGGGAAAGTCCTTGCCTCTTCTTACAAATGTGTGTGGATTAGAGAGAGAGGAAGAGAGAGAGTCATGTTTGAAAGCAACTCAAGCAAGCATAAACATATTTTCGATGATTTGAATGACCAATACATGTGTTTAGATCTTGGATATGTGGAGGGAATTGTGAATACTATAGTCATTAATGTATACAAGGTTATTGTAAATCAATCATGTAAGGTGTCACGACCCAAACCCGCCCCTATGGGTTTAGCACCGTAACCGGCCAGTAATCCGAGATTACCGAAGGCCTGCTTAACAGTAGAACAGTAAAACAGAGTACAGGGGCATGGCGGAAGCCATTACAGTAAATAAACAATGTCCAATGAGCTGTGAGTCTGTATGCAAAAAGATTTTTCATACACATATACAATCAGTGCAAACAGTATGTACAACATTTACAATCATTCAGGACAGGGACTTAATCCCTGTTAAAACAGTACAGTGACAGTCTATACAGTCTTTACAGTTATTACAAAACAGATGCAGGAACGGATGGGGGAGATTAAAACACCCTAAGCCATAGCCTGGCAGGCTCGGAACCTCGCAGTGAGGCACAGTAGTTGGCTTGACAAAAAGGGGAGTCTAACCCACACTCCTAGCTCCGGGCCGGTGCCTGAACACCTACATATATATAAACAGTGAGCTAAAGCCCAGTGAATAACATAATGTGTAAAGACGTTAAGAATGAATGTCCTTTCAGTATGGAAAACAGTCAATTGATTCAGTATATCAGTCATTCAGTTATAACAGTCATATGTGGTACATCCATTAGCATAGCAGTACAGTAAGCAGTAGGTCTTGAAGACCGAACAGTCAATGATGGCCATCAATCAGTAAACAGTAGTGGTTCTAACAAGGGAACCGACAGAGATCTCTGTAACAGTAACAGTAAACAGTAGTTGCTAAGGATGCCACAATACAGTTCAGAATATAGGACATACAGTCATTCTATTAACAGTATCAGTTCAGAAAACAGTTCAGTTAAACAGTCAGAAATATTCACAGTTGAACATATCTTTACACAATTGTTACTCACAGAGTTCTGGGCTACAGTAAGCTAGAGCGCGTCCCCAATCACCAACCCTACACAGTTTACAGGACGAACACACACTAAGTTACACAGTTGGGAAAGATAATAACTTAATCCCTAAATTTCCTCGGTGTGGTTCTACATCTATATCCTCATTAAGATGTCTTAAACTAGGCCTAAGAATGCCTAGGATGGAATGAGGATGTAAAGATGCATTCAGAAAATATTTTCAAAATTTCAGGAAAACAGAGTCTCACTCGAGCGCAGGTTTCCCCGCTCGAGCGGACATGCAGATAAAGGTTCCCCGCTCGAGCGTCACTTTCCTCGCTCGAGCGGACTGTAAAGTATGGCAAAAGTACTGGTTGCTCGATTTTCACGCCCGACGGGCGCTCGACCCCCGCTCAAGCTTGTGACACAAGCCTCCGCTCGAGCGTGCAATCCTCCGCTCGAGCGGACTGTAAAACCATGCAAGATGTTGGGAGCCCAAATTTCCCGCTCGAGCGCCAATTTCCTCGCTCGAGCGGAAGTCCAAAATCTGGAAAATCCAGATTTGAGTCCCAAGTTCAAAACCAAGTTTTAGCAACTCAAAACTTGACCTCTTGGGCCCAATTTCTGGAAGACACTTGCGAATACATAGAATAACATGATTCAAAACTCAATTTGTAAAATCAAGGCCCAAGGGTGTTTCAATTAAATCCAATTTCAAACCAATTTTCATGAACATGCTACAAACATGACATGCATAAGTTTAACTCAATTCAAAGCTTCAATTTCATGCTCTAAAGAGCCAAATCTTCAAGAACAAGATGAAATCATGGGTTATGATTAAAAGATGGACATGAATGTGAGGAATTATGAACCTACAACCTCAAAACTTTCAAATACATATATGCATGCAACAATTAAGCTTTAATCCAACACTTTTGAACCAATTCATGCCTTAGACCACTAAAGACTCATGACTCATGCAAGAACAAGCTTCGAATACACAATGAAGAAGGTCAATGATCTACCTTAGGTCTTCAATGTAAGATACACAAGCTCAATTTGCAATCCACACTTCAATTCCTTTAAGTTTCTAAGCAAATCAACAAGGACAATTCAACTCTCTCACTTTCCCTCTCTCTAGTTCGGTGGTGGTGAGGAAATGAGCTGATGAAATGTTTGTTTGAGTGTATAAAGGCTCAAATATGTTTAGCCTACATGGCCCACTAACAATGGCATTATTGTAAATAAGCCTAACGATGCAATTCGACTTAATTAATCTGATTTAATCGTACCTAATTAGTTTTCAGATCATTACACCATAAAATCACATAAATTATGATGATCATAAAACACTAATTGATCTTCGGTTCGGCCGCCGATAAGGCCTTCAATTTGCAGTTTAAACACAAAGACATGGACAGATAATTTGGTAGGTAAACAGATAAAATTGCAATTTAAGTATTATACTCAATCAATTCGGCTTCAGTTTTCAATCAGTCAGTCAATTAACATATTTAGCCTCAGTTTAACAGTAATTAGTGGCTTATCAGTAAACAGTGGTGAGGGTTATTACATAAGGTTTCCAAATTTGGCCAAATTATACAAAAAGAGAATCCACTGCTGAACAGTCCTAATAAAAAATTGTGACTTCATTAGTCAGGAGAAGAGAAAGGTGACCATAATGCTTTGATGATCCTCAAAACACCATATGAGCTTTTAGTCAACAACAAAAGATGAATATATAAATAAAGGGTAAATTATGCAATACCTCTTGTAATTTACACGATGTATCAATTTGGTCCTTGTAGTTTCAATTTACTCGATTTTGCCCCTTAATTTAACGGATTGTGTCATTTTAGTCCAATAAATAACGGTTGTTAAGTTAATTTAACGGAAGGTCAAACAATGTGTCAATTTGGTCCGTATACTTTACACGATGTGTCAATTTGGTCCATGTAGTTTCAATTTTCTCGATTTTGACAGGGACTAAATTGACACATTGTGAAAAATACAGGAACCAAATTGACACATTGTTTAACTTTCCGTTAAATTAACTTAACAACTGTTATTTATTGGACTAAAATGACACAATCCGTTAAATTAAGAGGTAAAATCGAGCAAATTGAAACTACATGGACCAAATTGACACATCGTGTAAACTATACGGACTATTTGAATAATTTTCCCATAAATAAATAAAAGATGTGATAGAATCCATTCAAAGAAAGAATAAAATAAAAAACTAGAAGACACTAACTTTGAAATTTTATCAGAAAGAAAGCTAAACTCTACCTCAGATAGAGGGACCCAAGAAAAAACCTCACCCAACCTGCATCAAAGAATAATACATTAGAATTTACTAGATAAAGAATCGCAAATCTTGTCGTTGTTGAATATTAAGAAATAAGATAGCAATAATTGAGACCTGACTCATATTTAGATTGCGATGGCTAACTGAAATTTTAAAATATTTAAGGGGAGAAGTGGCCAATGAAAATTAGTGAAAAGAGGGAAAGGTTTTGCTCTTTGACCATATAATATTCTACATTGCTTCAATCAATTTAATGTAACGATGCAACCCTTGAACCAAGTATGAAAATTACACGTTGAAAAATCTAGAAACCTCCTAGATGTTGATTTGTGATTATGTATCAATTTTAAACAGAATATAAAAACAATCTCAATCAAACAATCAAAAGAAAGAGACACAAAGATTTTACGTGGAAAAACCACAATTGGACACCTTCCAATTGTGATCAAAAAACCACGGGCCACAGCCACCAGAACAATCCACTAAGAAGATATAAAGGAATTACACAGGTATCACTCTCAATTATCTAGCGAATCCACAACGCCTAATTGAACCAACCTCTATGTGCCTCTTCCAACCCCATCTTCACCACGGAATTGTCTTTCTGATGAGCCACTCCGGATTCCACCACCGAAGCTTCAGACCGAATTCTTCAGAATCCACAACTGAAGAACAACTTTGATGAGCCACTCCAGAATTCACAACTGAAGCTTCAGGCTCGAATTCTTCAGAATCCACAACTGAAGAACAACTCTCTCTTTTGTGTAACAAACAAAACCTTTGATGTAGCCTTTTCAGATCATGAGTTGAATACTCAATAAGACATCAAAGAAAAATAAAATATCCCCAGATATAAACCTTTAAGAACCAAAAAGAAAGATCTGGAGGATTCAATGAATGAATCAATGAATAGCCTAGATTTGGGAGAAACCCAACTATTTATAGAAAATCAAAGCAATCCTAGTTGGGAAAGAAAACCAACTTCTTGTAGAAAACCAACTTCTTGCAGAGTTCCAACTTCTTGTAGAAAATCAACTTCTTGCAGAAAATCAACTTCTTTCAGAACTCCCAAGTAATCCTGTTTTTGAAGGAAACCAACTTCTTAAAGAACTCTTGTTACAACCTTGGTTTTGATCCATGGAATTTGACAACAAAAGGTCCTAACAATCTCCCCCTTTGTCAAATCCTGGATAAAACTAATCTAAAACAAATTTCCTAACAAAAACACTAAAACAAATTTCCAATCAAAACAAGAACAACATCACCAACTAGGAACCAGCACTTATAACCAAATCTCTTTCCAAACTTATTTTTCAAGGTCATGATCTGCAAAACAACTATTAGTGCCACCATCTCCAAAACAACTATTAGTCCCACAAGAATATATGAAAAAGCAATAAACATATGACACGATTATCTTGAAGTATGAGATGGAAAACATAAATAGATGGAACTTGGAGATTTTAAGAACATGTAGTATGAATAGATGAAAACTAAGACACATGCACCTGACACAAAATAAGCAATACAAGGCATCAAGCAAACCAACTAAAGCCAATCTCCCTTACCAAACAAAACAAAGTGTTCATGTTAACAAACTCTTGAATGATAAACCACACTCCCCCTCACTAAACAAGTAAAACAAAATATAATATGGTTGAGCAAGTAAGGAATTTCAGATTTGTACCTTAAAACACACAAGATTATCCAAGAAGCACAATTACTTGAAAATACAATGTGCACAGTTTATAGAAGATTCCTCATGAAAAAAAGTGATGCATTATGTGAAAAGCATAGATCTCATGATAAAAGTGTGTGTGTGACTCTTGGAGTTCGACAAACACAAGATTCAAATCCTAGTAGTGATATGAAAGCTGGACCTCCAACGAGAATCTAAGCATAACTAAGGAAAGTCAAACCACTAGGAATCAAGGGGTATTTGGTGAGTAAAGGCGGAGGCTCCCCCTCAATCAATGAATCTTTTTCCTTTTTTTTTCACATTTTTTTTTTCTTTTCTTTCTTTTGCAATTATTTTCTTTCTTTTCTTTCTTGTGCACATTTTTTTTTTTCTCTTTCTTTCTCTTTTCTTTTGCACACTCATCGGCGGCTGACACGCTCAAGAGTATGGAAACCGAACCAGAGAAGCATGGATATAATAATGATGGCCTGGTTGGTGACTCTGAGGTAGCCTTTTCCTCATGTCTAGACTGCAAATAATTAAGGGGAAAGCCATGGAGATGCAAAAAGATGGAAGATGGTTAAGAGACTCAACATCACCCATGATATGCTAGTATAGGTCAATTCCTCTAGAAAAGCAAAAGATATCATGCCAGAAGTCCATAGAAAAAATAACCACCAAGGCAAAAGACTCCAATATTTGCTAATCCAAGAGTGTGTACAGAATGAGACATACTAATCAAAGAACACACACTCCATAATGAGTAATGACCATAGAAAGCACACACATATTAACATGTAATGTTTATTCTCATCAATTCCAATATGCATCAAGGACATCTCAAAAAATTCAAACTTGCAAAACCATACTAAGAAAATCTTTTTGATTTTTTTTTCAATAATAAAGTAAGAAAAAAACATGCACACAAATCAAACAAGATCTCGTTCTAAAAGATTTTTTTTTTTTAAAAAAATAGAGCTTTCTAAAAGATTTTTTTTTTTTTTTATAAAAAAAATAGAACGACCCGCTCTGATACCAATTGAAAAATCTAGAAACCTCCTAGATGTTGATTTGTGATTATGTATCAATTTTAAACAGAATATAAAAACAATCTCAATCAAACAATCAAAAGAAAGAGACACAAAGATTTTACGTGGAAAAACCACAATTGGACACCTTCCAATTGTGATCAAAAAACCACGGGCCACAGCCACCAGAACAATCCACTAAGAAGATATAAAGGAATTACACAGGTATCACTCTCAATTATCTAGCGAATCCACAACGCCTAATTGAACCAACCTCTATGTGCCTCTTCCAACCCCATCTTCACCACGGAATTGTCTTTCTGATGAGCCACTCCGGATTCCACCACCGAAGCTTCAGACCGAATTCTTCAGAATCCACAACTGAAGAACAACTTTGATGAGCCACTCCAGAATTCACAACTGAAGCTTCAGGCTCGAATTCTTCAGAATCCACAACTGAAGAACAACTCTCTCTTTTGTGTAACAAACAAAACCTTTGATGTAGCCTTTTCAGATCATGAGTTGAATACTCAATAAGACATCAAAGAAAAATAAAATATCCCCAGATATAAACCTTTAAGAACCAAAAAGAAAGATCTGGAGGATTCAATGAATGAATCAATGAATAGCCTAGATTTGGGAGAAACCCAACTATTTATAGAAAATCAAAGCAATCCTAGTTGGGAAAGAAAACCAACTTCTTGTAGAAAACCAACTTCTTGCAGAAAATCAACTTCTTTCAGAACTCCCAAGTAATCCTGTTTTTGAAGGAAACCAACTTCTTAAAGAACTCTTGTTACAACCTTGGTTTTGATCCATGGAATTTGACAACAAAAGGTCCTAACACACGTCACTACTAATTTAAAAATACTAAAGAATAAGAACTAAGTAACCCCAAACTAAAGCGCACTAACACGGCTCAACCCAACTCATCGTTACTCTTAAATATTATCTAAGCTCATGTTCTTCAAGGTCTAAAATTACCCAAGACATGGGTTCAGATCGAAACTTAATTAAAAGTAACTTTAAGATAAAATAGAGTTTTAAACAAGTTTTCCCAATCTATTCGTTAACTTTGAAAATTACAAAACCCCCTCCACGTTGTTTCAAAAAATTCCAAAACTCTCAAGATATCAACTAATATATCCTAAGTTTCAAACCCAATTGGTTTTACTTGATTTGCTTATCAAAATAATTATTTACAATTAATTATGCCCAAACAAGTTGCTTTCTGCAGCACTTTAAAGAAATTAATAGTTCTCGTAGTACACATGAGCAATCAATGCAAGGCAAAAAATGTAAGAAGCTAGACTCGTAACCGGTTCTAATGACGCTGATTCGATAATTTTTGGATTTATACCCAAAGAGAACGACACTTCCGAAGTTACTGTTTTACCCCAGTTTTTGAACAGATTTGAATGCACCAGTTAATATAGATTTTGACTCCAAAAAATTATGAGAAATTTTTTATATGCAATTCAATATGTAATTAATCTACTGTAAAAATTTCAGTTCAAAATTCATCCATTTGATATGGTTTCTTGATTTTTAAAGTTTGTGATTCTATGCAGAATTTTTGAACTAAAAATTACACCCATTTT
>JAXFYN010001393.1:0-30901 GCA_036172215.1 Camellia granthamiana | reverse complement strand
TAACATTTTAGGCCTGTGTGTGATCTGTTTTGAAGCATGTTGTAAACTGTAAATAGGCTTATTTTGAGCCCTTCTTAAACATTGTAGAAGGGCTCATCACTATTTGAGTCCTCCATGTGCTACTTTCTTTGATATCCATATTTTAGCCCCATTTTTGCATGATTTATTAGCCTATTGAGCTTCTGTTTTTGGACCTTAGTCCAAACTGAAAATGGCCTTTTTTTGACCCCCTCTCCATGTTTCATTAAGGGTCTATCACTGTTTGGAACACCCTTATTACACTTTGTGTTATATCTCTCTTTTTAGGCCTTATTTTGCATAGCATTTTGAGCATATTTGTACACTATTTTGGGCTCGGCCATCAACTGTAAAAAGTCATATTTTGGTCCCCTCTTCAAAATTGTTGAAGGGCCCTTACCTATTTGGGGCCGGCATGTACCACTTGCTTCTTTGTCTCCATTTTGGCCCTTATTTTGCATAGCATTTTGAGCATACTTGTATCTATTTTTGGGGTTTGTCATAAACTGTAAAACATCATATTTTTGGCCCCTCTTCAATATTGTAGAAGGACCCTTCTCTGTTTGGGGCCAGAATCTGTGAGTTGCCTCATTATCTTGCTTTCGGGCCCATTTTTGCATGCTAATTTAGCCCTACTTGTGCCCACTGTTTGGCCTCACTTTAAACTGTAAACATGCTTTTTTTGGGGCTTCCTTGCTTCTGTCTTTACACTTCATGTTCAAATTATGTATGCATTGCATAGCTATAGGCCATTTCATGCGCCAAAATTCATGTTTCGGACTCGTTCCATGCATCGGGTTTCATTTTACCATGTTTCGGGGCTGTTTTGCATCTCATTTTGCCTCTGATTTTTGCATGCTAGTATGCCATATTCCATGTTTTGCCATGTCTTGTTAGAGTGGCATTCCGTGCCTTAGGGTCGGTCCTCGGTTTGCGTGCACGTGTGCACGCATGTTGAGTTGTCTCATTTTCATCTTATGGCCTCTTATGTGAGTGTGGCTGAGGTCCACTTGTGTTAGTGTAAGTCCATTATGCATTGTGTATGCCATTTCATCTCATAGCATTGTGTATGCTAGGTGTATATTAGAGCATTGTGTATGCCATGTTGCATCGTGCATTGTGTATGCCATTTCCTAGCATTGTGCATGTTAGGTTGTATCTTAGTTGCATTCATTCATATCATGCATATTGCATTGTGTTCGGGATTAGGAGTTAGCCCTGGCACGGGAAACAAGGTGCGTTTCGTACTCCGAGTGACGGAACGTGTCTCAATTCCCCAGTCACCGACACTCCGAATTATCCATGATGGAGTTAGGTTTTGTTGTGTTTTCATGTGCATTCATTTCATATTGAATTGTGCAATTCGACTCCTCGGCCATCATGCATCGAGATGCGTGATTGGTGGCACGAGGATCGAGACATGCATACATTTGTGAAAATACATTGCTATGCCCCTTTCCTGCTCTCTGTTGCAGCAAATCAAGAATCAGCAGTCTTCCGAGGCTTGGCGCGCTTTCCAAAAAAACAATTGCAAAACAGAGGCTAATTAGGGCATCGCAGTGGATTTCCGCACGAAGGCAACCCGGACATGCATCATTCATCATCCGGAGCGGAGCCAAGGCAGTCCCTGGCTTGCATGCCAGTTTATTATTTTCTTAGTTAATTTGTAAATTAATTAGGAATTTGTATATATTTGGACTGTACTATTCTTTTATTTGGGACTGTATATTATTCGGACCCTCTGCGCGAGGGCAATGTTGTAATAAGTGTGCGTGAGTGTGATGTATGTCTTCCAACCCCACGTCTTTCTTCCCTTTTATTTACCTGCTTATGATGGTTAGATTAGGGCATGTTTCAATTAGCATACAGTATGATAGCATGTTTGTATTCATTCATCTGTTGTGCATGCACCGGCTCGGTGCACCATACTAACTGCATTCGTATTTCAATTCCAAGTTGAATACTTGATAGCTGTTGCATCTCATATGCCATATTTAGAATAGCCGAGCCTGCTATAGTTTGCATTTTTGCATGTGCTGCATTAGGCATTTCTGTATACTTAGGATCATGCATGATTTCTAACGTAGTTTCTGTTTTGGCTTGGAGTACTCGGTGAGTTTTTATGCTTTAGCATCCTTGCATGCGTGTGAGTGCTGCCATGAATAGCATGCTTACCATGAGGCTAATTGCTTATGTGATATAACTGCCTGAATGCCTGTGGGTGAAGGTTGGGTTATTTGGATTGGGACAATTCATCAAATGTTTGTTTTAAGCCCACTAGATAGTGGCAAAATCATACTTTAAGCCCACCTGAGGGTGGCAAATCCACGTCTTAGCCTACCTGCGGGTAGCACCATCAAACCATTTTCACAAACAAATATGAAGTGTTTTGTTCCAATTCAGACGACTCAGTCTATACTTGTATGCTGTGCGCATCACATAGTAAAACTAGGCTAATAACCGGAATAAGAACGCACAATGTATTCAAAACAAGATATCATGGTTAGTAGAGGCCGGTCTTTGACCGGGCGAGCGGGGGTGCTCACGAAGTGACCTTCCCCAATCGTACCCAAGTTCCCGAACCGAGGCAACTTTGGTGATGACGGACACGTGGCCTTTGGCACTGAGTCAGGGTTTCCTAAATTTCCCAAAAATAAAATATTTAGGTGGCGACTCTGTATCTGGCGAAGCAGTCCATGTTTGGCACTTCTTTCAAAAAAATCTATTTTCTCAAAACGATTTGCCAGATTTGGACTCTTTGGTTCAAGATTAAGAACCGTGACATTTGAGTCCTTGAACTGTAGTAGACCCGCAAAACGAACGGAACGGGGGGGAGTCGCACCCTCCCCGGATGCGTTCGGGGACGTCTACAGGGGGTGACCCCCTCTCTCCTTGACTTGTTTGGTGGCCATTTTGGCCCTCCAAAGAGACCCTATCTTGCATGCTTCCTAGCCACTTTTCAGGGCCATTTTGGTGAGTTTTGGGACTATCATATTTGATTTTCAGAGTTATTTTTTCCATGCTTAATGTCTATCTTGCATGTGCCTAATAACTCCTTGCATGGCCCTCTAAAGTAACTCATCATTTTTGCATACCATGGTTGCATATCAGTGGTTATTTGGGCCTATTTTCACATGTTTTATTCACTGAATTTTGCTGGTTTGGTGAGATTCCATATGCTTCATATACTTGCCTTATAAACCATGTTTGTTAGTCAAATTCGCATGCTATTTTAGCCCATCTTGCTAGCACTTTTTGGCCACACATTGAACTAGAAAAGTTTATGTTTTGGGACTGCCTTGGTTCTGTCTTCATGCTTCATGATCAAATAATGCATGCTCTGTATAGCTGTAAGTCATTCCATGTGCCTAGTTTTGAGTGTCGGGTCTCATCTCATGCATCGGGTGCCATGTTGCAATGTTTCGGGGCTGTTTAGCATCATATTTTAGTGCTGAAATTTGCATGTTTTCATATCATGTCCCATGTCTTGCCATGCCTTGGTAGGGTGGCATTCGTGCCTTAGATTCGGTCCTCGCGCATTTCGAGTGTCTCATTTTCATCTAATGGCCACTGATGTGAGTGTGGCTGAGGTCCACTTGTGTTGGTGTAAGCCCATTATGCATTGTGTATGTCATTTCGTTTCATAGCATTGTGTATGCTAGGTTGCATGTTAGCGCATTGTGTATGCCATGTTGCATCGAGCATCGTGTATGCCATTCCATAGCATTGTGCATGTTAGGTTGTATCTTAGTTGCATTCATGCATGTCATGCATATTGCATTGTGCTTGGGATAGAGTTTAGCCCAAGCACCGGAAACGAGGTACGTTTCATACTCCGAGTGACGGAACGTGTCTCAATTTCCAGTCGCCGACACTCCGGATTACCCATGATGGAGTCTAGGTCTTGTTGTGTTTACATGTGCATTCATTTCATATTGAGTCATGCAATTCGACTTCTCGACCATCATGCATCGATATGCGTGATTGGTGGCACGAGGATCGAGGCAAGCATACATGTGTGAAAATACTTTGCCATGCCCCTTTGTTGCTCTTTGTTGCAGCAAATCAAGAATCAGCAGTCTTCCGGAGCTTGGCACGCATTCCAAGAACAACTGCAAACAGAGGCAAACCGGGGCATCGCAGTGGATTTCCGCGCAAGGCACCCCGAACATGCATCATCCATCATCCGAAGAAGAGTCGAGGCAGTCCCTAGCTTACATGCTAGTTTTATTGCTTTCCTAGATTAATTTGTTAATTAATTAGGATTTTGTACATATTCGAACTGTATTTATTTGGGACTGTATTATTTATTCGGACCCTCTGAGCGAGGGCAATGTTGTAATAAGTGTGCGTGAGTGTGATGCATGTCTTCCAACCCCACGTCTTTCTCCCTTTTATTTACCAGCTTATGATGGTTAGATTAGGGCATATTTTAATTAGCATACAGTATGATAGTATGTTTGCATTCATTCATCTGTTTTGCATGCACCGGGCTCGGCGCATCATACTAACTGCATTTGTATTTCAATTTCAAGTTGAATACATGTTAGCTGTAGCATTCCATATACCATGTTTAGAATAACCGAGCCTGCTATAGTTGCATTTTGCATGTGTTGCATTAGGCATTTCTGTATAGTTAGGATCATGCATGGATTTCTAACTGATTTCTATTTTGGCTTGGAGTACTCGGTGAGTGTTATGCTTTAGCATCTTGCATGAGTGTGAGTGTTGCCATGTCAGCATGCTTGCCATGAGGCTAATTGCTTATTTGCTATATCTGCCTGAATGCCAGTGGATGGAGGTCTTTTTGTTTGGATTGGGACAAATTCAACGAAACTGTTTTACTAAGCCCACTGAGGTGGCAAAATATCCTTTTCCTAAGCCCACTGAGGTGGCAAAATCTCTTTGTTTTTACTAAGCCCACTGAGGTGGCAAAATATCCTTTTCCTAAGCCCACTGAGGTGGCAAAATCTCTTTGTTTTTACTAAGCCCACTGAGGTGGCAAAATATCCTTTTCCTAAGCCCACTCGTGAAGTGGCAAATTCATATTATTTTCAAAATCAACTGCGAGTTGAATTTGTTCCAATTCCTACGATTTGGTCTATACTTGTATGCTGTGCGCATCACATAGTAAATCTAGGCTAATAACCGGAATAAGAACACACAATGTTTTCAAAACTTGATATCATGGTTAGTAGAGGCCGATCTTTGATCGGGCGAGAGGGGGTGCTCATAGCTGACCTTCCCCAATCGTACCCAAGTTCCCGAGCCAAGGCAACTTTGGTGATGACGGACACGTGGCCTTTGGCATCGAGTCAGGGTTTCCTAAATTTTCCCATTAAAAAATATTTAGGTGGCGACTCTGTATCTGGCAAAGCAGTCCATGTTTGGCACTTCTTTCAAAAATCTATTTTCTCAAAAACGATTTGCCGGATTTGGACTCTTTGGTTCAGATTAAGAACCGTGACAATTTGAGTCCGAACTGTAGTGAACCCCAAAATGAACAGAACGGGACTCACCCTCCCGGGGCGTTCGGGGACGTCTACACACACTTAAGAGGATGCAAACATGGACATATGGCATGCATAAAAAGCTCTGAAAATCATGCTATAAAGGTGCCAAACCAATTAAACAAGACAAGCATAGCATGCAACAAAGGCTAAGGTCTAAGGCAAGCCCAAGGGGGCATAAACCATGGCTAAGTCAACCGAGCCTCACAAGGCTAAGAGGACTTAAAACAGGTCCAAGGCAAACCTAAACAATGCCAAGGATACACCTAGATGGCATCTAAGTGGCCTAAACATGCAAGCATGCACAAGGTCCTAAACAAGGGGCATAAGACAATAACCTTTTAACACATTAAAGGGGCATCAAATGCAAGCATACAAGCATGCTATGAAGACTGAAATGATGCTATAAGTGGTGCCAACCACTGAAACAAGGCAAGTAAAGCATGCTACACACTCACACACCTAAGGCTAACAAGCCAAAATGCAAGGTGGCTACACTAAGCATGCCATGGTCGACCAAAGCAACCAAAAACAGACATTAATCATGGCAAAACAAGGATAAAAGCTTCACAAAGCTGAGCCTAAATCATGCTAGAACAAGGGTCAAAGCGTAAAGCATGTTAAGGCCAAAACATGGCATTACAAGACATGTATGCAAGGCATGCAAGGTGTGTCTAAACCAATTAAAAACAGTGCTATATCATGGCAAAATAAGCACAAATAACACTTAAGACATGGCCAACATGAACTTAAAAAAGGTGCTCACACATGAGGCTTAAATGGCCCTTTTCAAGGACAACAAGGAGAGGAGATGGCCCTCTCCTTCTTAGGACCTCAAGGCACTATCCTTACCACTGAAATCCCTCAAGATTTCAGTGGTGAGGAGGCCCAAACAAGGTGGTCCCGGAGCTCAACAAAATAGCACAAAAATGGGGCCAAACAAGCCCTAAGAGGGGTCAAACAACCCCAAAGCTCAAAACAACCTTAAGCAACTATTTAAAGCACTCAAAAACAAGACTTTTATTAGTTATATACAAAGTCTAAAAACAATTGCAAGATAGGTCAAAAAGCTATGCAAAAATGGGGAATAAAGGTGAAGTTCTTACCCTTTGTTGACCCTTCTTCACAAACAATGCTCCAGCTGGTTCTTTGAGCTCAAAACCAGCCAAGAACTTCAAGAATAGCTCCCTAGCACCTCAGTAGCCAAGGTAAGGTGTAATGGTGGGTGTTTGTGTGCAATAGTAAGACCAAACACACACTTATACACAAAAGAGAGAGATATAGAGATGGGGGATATGCAAACCCTAACCCTAATATCAGAGCCCTCTGGAAAAAATGTTCTAACCCTAATGGAGGGAGAAGAGGCCTCCTCTTATAGAGCTCACTCTTGCAAAGCTTCTCAAGTAAGCTAGTCAAGAGGGAGATCCCTCCATACACGTGTATGGAGGGGAGCAAAGTGTATGCCAGCTAGCACAGCTGGCATAAAAATATCTACAAAAGCAGATGAATAGTGGTCGGCCAGCCAAAAATGCAATTTGACCAAAATAGATGGCCGATCGACTACAAAGAGTGCCGGCCGGCCAAACATTTGGCCGGTGGCAACAAACCAGTGGCCAGTGGCCTCAAGCCATGGCCGGTGGTGTGTGGGGATGGCCCACAAGCCATTCCCTGCCCCTCAAAGGCAAAACACAAGTGTTTGGTGCAAAACCAGACACAAAACAGTCGAGTCGAGAGATCTTGAGGCAAGGCGCGTAGCCGAGACCTCCGGGAACTCAAGACGAACACAAACATAGATGATCAGCGAGTGTTCAAACGGTGACGTCCAAGTCTTGAGGACGGTCAAAAATGGGGTGTCTACAGTTGCCCCTCTTTGACAGAACTCAAAAGTCATAAGAATGACGGGAGTGAATGTCAAAGCCCAGAGACGACCCATTTTTGACAAAGCCGAAGACTTAAACAAACATGCACGACAGACAAGATATGCGCCCGAAGGTAGGGGCAAAATGCAACTGACAATGCAAGAAGCCGAACATAACTTATGATCATGCAAAGAAAGCTGTAACGAAGCATAACATGCGACAGTTTTAAGCTAGCAAACACAAATCCAACTACACTACAATGCAGAAAGGATGTAAGAGAATTATGCAATTCTCGATACGTCTCACTCGGAGGATACAATACCTGTGCGGTTCGTCTAGTTGCACCAACTTTAAATGAACCGTACATACAATATCGTGCCTGCAAAAGAAAGCAACTTAACAGGTACGATATTGTTAGCAATATGCATAACAATACAATCGAAAGCTGCGTGACAACGCGAATGTAGGATTTAAGGTCTCCTTAGACCAAGGGGTGCACAAACAGTGCGATGATATGCAATTAAATCTAATGTAATGCAAATGATATGCAAAATTACAAAACAAATGTAAAAACAATGCAAATGATATACAATATATTTGAAACAATCTAAATGATATGCAATGCAATTGAATCATGATCAAATCATGAGCGGTTCAGAACCACACAAATGTCAAAAGGATGATGGAGATGCAAAGTCCGTCTACCATAAAAAAGGTGCCACAACCCTCAAACCAACATACCAGCGTGGAATAGACACGTACACATGCAGAACTATGAGTGATGTAGACGGACACAAGAACAAGTAATTGGGTGGAATGACATAAGTGGGGAAATGACCCGTTGAGGAAAGACCAATGATCCTAATACTAGATGCAAAAATTACACTACAATGTAATATATACAATGGATATGGCATGCAGCCAAAACATATATTGCCTAGGAAAGGCATGGACACAAACAAACTACATTTAACATGGAAAATGGTGCCGTCACCCTCAAACCAACATACCAGCATGGAATAGGCGGCGTACACCAAATCTCATAACCGTGTTTCAACATGAAAAGTATGGGCACATACCAGACCAAGCTCAACATGGAAAGGCGCAAGCCATAGATGGAGGTAATGCAATGAATGCACACAAACTACAATGCAATATATACAATATGCAATGGATGGAATAGTATTTACAATGCAATGTATACAATGAATGCTATGTATGATGCGATCCGCTGGGGAAAATGCAATGGATGCAGTGGATAAGGCCTGCGGCCAAACCGTGTCTTGCCTAGGAAAGGTATGGACACATACAAGCCGCGTCTAACACAGATACAGTGCCGTCACCCTCAAACCAACATACTAGCGTTGAATAGGTGCGTACACATAATATCATAACTGTGTTTTGACGTGAAAGATATGGGCACATACTAGACCAAGCTCAACATGGAAAGGCACAAGCCATGGATGGAGGTGATGCAGTGAATGCATGCAAGCTACAATGCGATATATACAATATGCAATGGAATGGAATAGTATTTACAGTGAAATGCATGACATATGCACTATTTACAATGATGCATGACATATGCACTATTTACAATGATGCATGACATATGTAATATTTACAATGCATGACATATGCAGTATTTACAATGCAATGCATGACATATGTAATATTTACAATGATGCATGACATATGCAGTATTTACAATGATGCATGACATATGCATGTTTGTTTTTGTTTTTGTTTTTGTTTTGTTTTTTTTTTTTTTTTTTTTGAAATGCGAATGATGCATGATGATGCACGTGAACTTGAAATGCGCGACAACGCGCGGCTTTTGAAATGCATGATAATGCAGATGAACTTGAATGTGCAACAACGTGCGGCTTTTAAAATGCATGATAATGCAGATGAACGCATAAGCATATCAATGCACCAAAGGTCTTGCACCTTCCGAGGATTTAAGGTCTCCTAGACCGTGCGTATTTAAGGTCTCACCAGACCGGAAGGAGGTGTATGACAATGCAAGCATAATGATGTACAATTCAACGTGCGTTCACATCAAAGCGTTGTAAAGTAACGCATGTGGGGCAACTTTCAAATCTTGAAAGAGACAAAAGGATACAAAAAGGATACACCTTGCACATATTCAAGTGCTACGCATAGAAGACACGGTCTGAGGTCGAAATAGAGACCGGTTGAGCTTCGAAAATGCACTTTCTTACACTCTCTTGAGCAATGATGGCCCCAAACCACATATCTGACCCAAACAAGGTTTTAGGAGGCTCACCGGCCATCAGGGAAGGTCACCGGCTGCCCACCAGCTACCAAAAAGTTCCACCGGCCAAATATTTGGCCGACCGACCAACAGTGTGGCCAACCGGCCAAACATGCCTGAATTGGGGCAGTTTGGACATTTGGCCACGGGTTTTATAAAATAGGGCCTCTAGCCCTATTTTCTTCACTTATTCTTGTTCGAAATCTCCTCCTCCTCTCTCTAGACTATTTTCCATCCTTCATTCCCTCTTTTTCCTCTGTTTTAGCGCCCGTTTCGTCGTCCAATTCGCGAATACCTTCGCGTTTCGAACGTTTTGAACCGAACGAATCTTCGTTTCGGTGTCTCATTTGTGATTTCTGCCACTTGGGGCTTGTTTCCCTCGAGTTTTCCTCGATCCCTGTACCTCTTCCACATTCCGGCTTTTCCGACCATTTTCCGCCCTCTCGGGGTTGACTTTTTAGTTGACCTTTCGCATTCTCACCCGGTTTCCACATTCCCGGTCATTTTCACACTCTCTTCGAGATGGCAGACGATATCCCAAGCAGTGGGGCTCCCCCGGAGGTAGATATGGACCCAGAGACCGAGCTCTTGCCTCTTAGCGTCCATCCATTCGATCTGGCGACCTACAGGCCGGCGATTCACGAGCTGCCTCATGACGGTCTTCGCCAGTTCAGGAGCTTTGACAGGAGGGTGCTAGCAGAGCTGCTTCTGCGTGAGCCCGAGACACACTTTTCACACGGTGCTTCCGAGGTATATTCTTTCCCCGGTTTCATTTTCTGCAAAGTAGAATACACAACTGCCATAGTCGATTCTGCCTTTAACTGTTTAACCCGGATACACCGGTATACCATATGCTGTAGTTGACTGTGAACACACTTGCACTGATATCTGTTTGAATTGGAACATGCGCACACACACTGCACTTACACTGAACCACTCAAACACACTGATATATCATACACTATAATTCACTGCGAGCACACCGGCACCCGATGTTTATTTGAATCTAAACACGTGCACACACGCTATATAAATTCTGAATGTTCTTCAAAACTGTGCATTGAATATTGCTTCGCAACTGTTGTTTTTGAATACAGGGGGATTCCTATACCTGCCGGGGGTATGGGAATGTCGCCGCCAGAGGATGGTACATGGAGCTGCCGGACGCAGTCCGTCATATCGTGGACCAGGCCGGGTTCGGCGCATTCTGCAGGGGACTTTCCAGACTCATCGCCGACTGTGCAGGCATCTGTTATCCTCATGATGACCCTCTCGTCATTTCTGCCCTCCTCTCCAACTACAAGGTCATACTAGTTCTCATCGACAACGGCAGTTCTTCAGACATCATATTCCTCAACTGCTTCTACCAGCTCAAGATTGGAGAGAAAAGTCTGTCTCCTCTACAAACCCCTTGGTCGGCTTCACTAGCGACCGGGTGACTTCTATCAGCTCCATTGATCTCCCCATCACTATCTGCGAGTACCCACGGCAGACCACAAAGTTGCTCACCTTCCTTGTTGTCGACTGTCCCTTTACCTACAATATCATCCTTGGTCGCACTGCCCTCAATGCTTTCCAAGCTATCACATCAACCTACCACCTCGCCATAAAGTTCCCCACCGACCTGGGCGTCGGGACAGTAAGGGAAGAGCAGACCGTAGCCAGGGAGTGTTATGTCGCCTCACTTAAGGAAGTCAAGTTGAAGGAGGCCATGATCATTGAAGGACTTGACGTCCGAGATAAAGACGAACTGGTCAGAGGAGAACCTATAGAGGAACTCGTTGAGGTTCCCATAGACCCTACCAACCCAACGAAGACTTCCAAAATCGGCAGCCAACTATCCCCCCAAGCAAAGGCCGACCTTACCGCCCTCCTTACCGAGCACAATGATGTCTTTGCTTGGACCCATTTAGACATGCCGGGCATCGACCCCTCTTTCATAACCCATCGCCTCAGCATTGAACCCCACTTCCGACCATACCGCCAGAAGCAGCGCATCTTTCATCCAGAGCGCAACGCTCTTATTGCCGCAGAAGTTGACAAGCTCCTTGAGGCCTAATTCATCAAAAATGTGGACTACCCTAGATGGTTGTCAAACGTGGTCCTAGTCTGAAAGAACAATGGCAAATGACGACTCTGTATCGACTACTCCAACCTTAACCGAGCCTGCCCCAAAGACAGCTATCCTCTTCCCCGCATAGATCTGCTGGTCGACGCCACGGCCGGTCATCAAATGCTCAGCTTCATGGATGCTTTCTCCGGGTACAACCAAATTCTGATGCACCCATCTGATCGGGAACACACCTCCTTCATCACCGACCGAGGTACTTACCACTACCGTGTGATGCCATTTGGACTGAAGAATGCTGGGGCCACCTACCAACGATTGGCCAATGCTGTCTTCCATCATCAAATAGGTCGGAACATGGAGGTATATGTCGACGACATGCTAGTCAAGAGCAAACTCTCTACTGATTATCTGACCGACCTGCGAGAGACCTTCGCCACCCTACGTAAGTACCAAATGAAACTCAACCCGGAGAAGTGCGCCTTCGGCGTAGGATCTGGGAAGTTTTTGGGTTTCATGGTCAGTCAGCGGGGCATTGAAGCTAACCCTGAAAAGATTAAGGCCTTGATTGAGATGCAGTCTCCCAGAACGGTTAAAAAGGTTCAGAGACTCACTGGCCGAGTTGCCGCCCTCAACCGCTTCATTTCCCGCACAACAAATAAGTGCCTACCATTCTTCAAAGTTCTTCGGCAAACTTTTGAATGGACAACTGAATCCGAAGAGGCTTTTCAGCAGTTGAAATAGTGCATGGCCAATCCCCCCATCCTTTCACAAGCAATTACTAGCGAGCCCCTCTTCCTCTATTTAGCCGTGTCAAGCACTGCAGTCAGTGCAGCTCTTATCAGGGAAGACGGCTCTGTCCAACGGCCGGTCTACTACATCAGTCAGGCTTTCAAGGGAGCAGAGCAGAATTACCTGCTATTAGAAAAATTGGCCTTGGCCTTGGTCACCGCCTCCAGACAACTCCGTCCTTACTTCCAAGCCCATTCCATAGTGGTCCTCACCGACCAACCCTTGAAGAAGGTCATGCAGCAACCAGAACTTTTCGGCAGACTCATGCAGTGGTCAGTAGAACTCAGCCAATTTGACATCTCCTATCGGCCTCGAACAGCAATTAAGGGATAGGCTGTCGCAGATTTCATCATGGAATTCACTAATCTTACCCCAACCATTGCTCCTCCACCCCCACCAACCCCTACCGAGCCCGAAGACCCTTATTCTTGGACTCTCAACGTCGACGGATCATCCCGCAGGGAAGGTAGTGGGGCTGGCCTCATCCTCACCGCCCCTGAGGGTGGCTATTTCAAATGTGCTCTCCGTTTCTTATTTGATGCCAGTAACAATGAGGCCGAATATGAGGCATTGATAGCAGGCCTCCGCCTCGCCAAGGACATTGGTGTCAGCCACATCCGGGTGTTCAGCGATTCCCAGTTCATTGTCGGCCAGATTACGGGGGAATTCGATGCTAAGAAGGACACAATGCGGGCTTATAGAGATATGGCACTCTCCCTTGTTCGCCTCTTCAATACCTTCCACATCAAGCACATACCTCGGGCGGAAAACTCCAAGGCAGATGAGATGGCTCAGTTGGCCTCTGCAGACCAGTCCGACCTCAGCCAGGGTGTCCGCCTCGAATATCTAGCCCACCCGGCCATCTCACCCGACCAGCAAGAAGTGCAGTTCCTCCAAAACAAACCCATCCCTTGGGCATCCGACATCTTCCTATTTTTGACAACGGGGGAACTTCCGGATGACCAACAGCAGGCCGCCAAAGTCAGGGCCCGGTCGTCCAATTACATCCTTGTCAGTGGCGTCTTGTACAAACGTGGTTTTTCACGACCATATCTGCGATGCCTCAATTCGGCTCAAGCAACCTATGTAATGTGGGAAATCCATGAGGGCATTTATGGTAATCATTCGGGCGACAGGTCTCTCGCCCACAAAATACTCCGTACTGGTTATTTCTGGCCAACTCTCAATCAAGATGTGACTGATTTCGTGCTCAAATGTGATAAGTGTCAATGTTTTGCCAACATCCCCCATGCTCTTCCTACAGAGCTTATCACACTTTGCAGCCCTTATCCATTCGCCAAATGGGGGATCGACTTGGTCAGTCCACTTCCCACCAGCCGAGGCCAGACCAAGTTCGCGATTGTCGCCATTGATTATTTCACCAAGTGGGTAGAGGCAGAACCCCTTGCCACCATTACCGAGCGGAACACAACCAAGTTCATCTGGCAGTCGATCGTTTGTAGGTTTGGCATCCCTCAGGCCATCGTCTCCGACAACGGCAAACAATTCGACAACGCCAAGTACAGGAAGTTCTGTGCAAACCTCCAGATTCAACCATGCTTTTCCTCCCCAGGTCATCCCCAAGCCAATGGCCAAGTCGAGGTTACCAACCGTTCTCTTCTGAAGATCATCAAGACTAAGCTAGAAGCTGCTAAGGGACTTTGGGCTGAGGAATTACCAAATGTACTCTGGGTCTACCGCACTACCGCTCGGACTCCCACTAGGGAGACCCCCTTTCGTCTAACATACGGCACTGAGGCAGTCATCCCAGTGGAAGTCGGTCTGCCTACTCCAAGGGTTTTACACCCGAACCCAGAACTGACTGAAGAGCTTCGCTGGGCAGACCTAGACCTAATTGAAGAACTCAGAGAAACCACTGCCGTCAGACGGGCCTCATACCAACAGAAAATGAGAACACACTACAACCGCAAAGTCCGACCAAGGGAATTCGCTGTGGGGGACCTTGTTTTGCGCGAAGCCACTCTTGCCACTAAAAATTCAACTGAAGGCAAATTGGCAGCCAAATAGGAAGGACCTTACATTGTTAAAGCCAGACCTCGTCCGGCCACTTACCGACTCCAGGACATGGAAGGTCGAGACCTCCCCCACTCATGGAACGCCGAACACTTGAAGCGTTACTTTCAATAAGTTCCTACTTTTGTATTGCTCAGTTATTGTATTTTCTTTTTGGCAAAATTATACTCCTGAACATTCTTGTTCTCTCCTCACATAATGTAAATTTCTGATCAACTGGGCTACATTTTCCATGACAACAATTTTATATCTCAGTTATATGTGTGGCGTCTCAATAATGTTTTGATTGCAGCACTCATTAAAAGCCTCAGCAAGACTGAGCACCAAAAGCCTTAGCTAGACTGAGCACCAAGAACCTCGGCCAGACGAGCGACAAAAGCCTCAGCCAGACTGAGCACCAAGAGCCTCGTCCAGACGAGCGACAAAAGCCTCAGCCAGACTGAGCACCAAAAGCCTCAGCCAAACAGAGCACCAAAAGCCTCAGCCAGACAGAGCACCAACAGCCTCAGCCAGACTGAGGACAAAAAGCCTCAGCCAGACTGAGCACCAAAAGCCTCAGCCAGACTGAGCACCAACAGCCTCAGCCAGACTGAGCACAAAAAACCTCAGCCAGACTGAGCACCAAAAGCCTCAGCCAGACTGAGCACCAAAAGCTTCAGCCAGACTGAGCACCAACAGCCTCGTCCAGACGAGCGCCAAAAAGCCTCAGTCAGACTGAGCATGAAGCACTCGGCCAGACCAAGCCTCAGCCAGCCTAAGCATAACAAGTCTCAGCCAGACCGAGCGCCACAATTCCAAGTTCAGACTGAGTTACTTACAACGTCAGTGAATCATAGATTAGCCCCAACTAAGCCCACATGCAAGGCTCGGTCAAGGCCATCCATGCAAACTTCATGCCTGTGGAATTAGTAGACACACTTAGTCACAATTCCAGGTCCAAGTCTTTACACCACTCTTTACTTATTCAAATTCCAAAGACGTTCTTACACGTTTTCTTTACAGGTCACATTATTTTCTTTTCAATCAACTCTTACAAGTTAGCCTCTTTCCTTACAAGTCAAGCCTAACTCCAATAAACCACTCTACTCCACTTCAGCAGTGTGGCAAACACAAACTTATAATTTTATTACATTTTAAATTTCACTCTGCATTGAGGAGTTTTTAACTTCACTCTGCATTGAGTTTTTATTACAAGTTCAATTTCACTCTGCATTGAGGAGTTCTTAACTTTACTCTGCATTGCGTTTTTATTACAACTTCAATTCCACCCTGTGTTGAGAAGTTCCTAAATTCAGTTCTTATTACAAGTTTAACTCCACCTTGCACTTCACAATGGTTTATACACAAGCTCCACACACAAGCCACCATTCTCATTCATTTCAGATGCACAAGCAAAAACAATCGAATGAAAACACAATTGAAATTTTATTTATTCACAAATTTGTACATAAGTTCATTACAGCAATTCAAAAAAAAAAAAAAAAAAAACAAAACAAAACAAAACAAAACAAAACAAAAACACACACACAAGGTCTGTGCAAGGTCTTCTTCTTCTTCTTCTTCAATTACTCCTCTTCACTGGACACAAGGTCTTCTTCTTCAATACCCTCATCCAGGGGGGTCTGGGCCACATCGTCGTCGTCAATTTTTACACTACTCAGGTCTAAGTCTGGGAACAGCTCCTCAGCTTTACGCTTGAACATCTTCCAACCACTGTCCCAGAACTCAGCCATTTCGTGTTTATAGACGTCTAACCGCTGGAAGCTTTCATTAACTTCTGCTTCAGTCCTACCCCCAGCGGTTGTCCTTAACGGGCCCGCCCCCCCCAGACTCCTCCCTCGCCAAGCTGCTGGCGACCGCGGCATCAACTGCCATCTGAAATTCAGCAGACCCCTTGAACTGATCCACTGCTGCAACATACAGATTGGGGTATGCCGCCCTTTCAGAGGCTGCCTTGGCCCTCTCTTCGTCCAGATCCTTCTGCAGGATCGCCCTTTCAGAGGCTGCCTTAGCCCTCTCTTCCTCCAATTCCTTCTGCAGGGTCGCTCTTTCAGAGGCTGCCTTGGCCCTCTCTTCCGCCAACTCCCTCTGTAGGCTCGCCCTTTCAGAAGATGTCTTGGCCCTCTCTTCCTCTAACTCCTTTTGCAGGCCCTCCCTCTCCTCTATTGCCTTCGCACGCTCGCCCTCCAGCTCCTTCTACAGACCGTCAATCTTCACGTCTGCCTCATCCTTCTGTTTGACCAGCTCTTCATTGCTGGTCATAGCCTCTTCATGTTGTTCAAGCGAGACCGCGCAGGCTTTTTGGGCGTCCTCCGGCTTCTTCTGCTCGCCAGCCAGCTGGAACTCGAGTGACACAACCTGGCGGCGTTCGTTCTCCAGCTCCAACTTGACCGCTCGCAGCTCAGCATGGGCACTCTCCCAGTTTACACTCTCCTTCTTCAAACTTGCAAGTTGAGCCTTGGCCTCATCTGCCTTGAGTTTTGCAGCCCCCGCCTTTCTCAGCAAAGCCCCTGCTAAGGTGGTTACCTCCATTTGAGCAGAGCATAACCCCCTCAACAGCTCAGCCTCATTGAATCTGGCTACTGAGCGCATGGCTGCCTCATCCACAATCCCCACCAAGCGATCTGCACCTGCCTTGGCTGGGCCTTCTTCTCCCTCCAGCCGCCCAACCACTGCGCGAGCGTGGTAGATCCTAGTCGTCAGCCTGACCCCCCTTCCTTGGGGCGCAGGACCCCCTTGGGGTTGTTCTCCTCCCCTTGGCTCAGGGCCAGCTGCCCCACCTTCTACTTGCACTATGGGGGTGACCCCTGCGACCTCCGAGGTGATCTCCATCACTTCTGGGGCGTCCACCCTTCCTGGGGTCTCCTCCACTCCCCCACTCTCTGCCTCCTTGGCCATGCTGGTCTCTACTGCCATCATTTCCCTCATTCTCTTCAAGGCAGGCTCTTCTTCACTCTTCCTCACTCTCCTATTCTTCTGCACTACGCCCTCCACCTCCATTTCCTTTAAAGCCCTCTCCTTCAAAGGATCTACTAGGGGCAGTCGTGGCACAAATTCACCTAAGTCTTTTTGCCCCAAAGGTTTGGAGCGAGGTTGGATCCTCTCCCTCGTAACCGGCTTTGGCGGTCGGTCTTCCTGGAACTCTTTGAATTTTTGGGCTTTAGCAAAGATGGTCTGATCCTCCGCCTCTTGCGCCTTCCTTTTCGCCTCCAACTCCGTCCGATCGAGGTCCCCACCGATCGGCTGAGGACCCAACCCTGCCGCAAACAAGGCCGACAGCTGAACGAGCTCGTCCCATCTGGCCCCTTCCTTCTCCCTCCATTCCTTTACCTTCTTCACTCTCTCCTCAGCTGCCGCCCCTAATTTTGGCTCCACAGACTTGGTGGGCACTCTTCAAATGGTGTGCACACCAACCCCTCCATTGGCGGACACATAGAACCACCGTGGTCTCCACCCCTTGATCGACGACGGCAGCCCCGCCACCAACCCCTTCCCTGTTGCTGCCTGCAGAGTGACCCAAGTTTCCTGCTGCCCTGATGCCTTGTAGCACGCAAAAAAAATTTCCACTGTCATGGCCGCCCCTTCGTTCGCCTTCGGCCACGCACTTGCACAGACGAGTACGATCTTCCACGCATTGGGCATTAGTTGGCCCGGCGCTACCTCCAAACGATTTAGGACATCTACCACCACTTGCGGCAGAGGCAGCCTCAGTTCTCTCTTCAATGCTTCCTCGTAAAGGGCAAACTCCCCCGGCCTGGCATCGGATGGCCTCTCCATTGACATTGGCAACAGTAACTCTATTTCAGCAGGAACCTGGTATTTTTCACGAATCGCCTCCAACTCCGCCGCAGTAACCGTTGATTTGTCAACCTTCGTGTGCCAGTGATCTGGTTCCGCCTGGCTGATTAGCTTTGGAGCTACTATCATGGTGGAAGAGTGAGATCGTACCACCGGCTCCCCCACCCTCTCCGTCCTATACTGCTGCGCTAACTCCACTGCATCGTCATCACCAAGCGGATCCACCATGGCGTTCGCAGCTTCTTCTTGGGCCATTTCGATGGTATGTCTGCGAATCGCTTCGGACGCAGGTGCAAGGAAATTGAAGAAATGTTGCAAAGGTGTATCGTCAGCAACAAAGGAGTTAACACTTGGGATGTTTTGATTTTTTGCAAAGAAGTAGGTAAATCGAATAATGCCAAAAGCCCAAGGCTTACCCGTATTCCAAGGGTCGCAATTAATTTTCGCCAGTTTGAAAACTTTTCAAAACATCTGCCAAAACTATCTTTTGAACACCCATAATGACTTATCGTTTCATTTCTGATCCAACGCCTAATCTCATCCCCCACGAGATGTTGCCACGTGTACGACCACGATCCACTGCCTCATCCCCTTACCCTGTCTTTTCCACTTCAAATCAGCACGTGACACGCCGCCTCTTGAGCCCCGCGCCCCTCCACCTTACCCTTTGCGGTCGGTCCTCCTCGTGGTCGACCCTCCTACTCGGCCAACCTTCGCAATCGGTCCTCCTCATGATCGGCTCTTCCACTCGGCCACCCTCCGCGGTCGGTCTACCTCATGGTCGGTCCACCCACTCGGTCACCCCTGCCGGTTGATCTCCATCCTGCCAATCTCTAACACCCTCATTTTCTTCATTAGTATTCCCTTAATTGGACTAAAGCTGCACTCGGGAATGGGGGACTACTGACGTGGTTAAGCCCATAAAGGTCATAGCCCACTATGGACAACCCAAGCCCATCACTTAGAGCCCAATACATAACCTAGCTGGTAAAGTCCAGAACAGCTGGAATCCAACATGGCATAAAGAGCTAATGACATTTAGACATATGGCAGGTGAAGGACGGGCCACATCAGCAGACAAAGATCTGCAAAGTTATTGCCACTGCACATCACCATTAATGCAGCCCATCATAGCATTTATTACGACAACACCTCCCCATCGGAACAGCACCCCCCTTACCCTAAACAAGGTAAGTTACAGCATAGACTTTCGGCCAAGATAGCAGGTCGGAAGGGACAGCGAAATGATTACCAAAGGATATAAGCAAATGTTGAAGACAAGAAGAAGGTTAAGCTTTCTATCTCCAATCTCTCTCTCTCTCTCTCTCTCTCTCTCTCTCTCTTTCTACATACTACTTCTCTTTCCAACTTGCTCGTCGGAGGGTTCACTGGGGGACTACCCCGTTCCCCGTTGAACTTGTTTGCAGGTTTTTCGGTGGGCTTGATCATTTGGACAGAGGCCTAAGGAGCTTGGATCAGTCCGACCCATTCACTAGAACAAACTGTATTATCAATAGATAATGTTAATTACTCTGTGTGATTTACAGAATAGGCTTAAAATTGTGCATATACACAATACATATACTTTATATTGATAGTTAGGTGTTGTGAAAGCGTAATCTTCACTCATAAAATAATTATAGAGAGAGAGAGAGTTGATAGAAAAAAAAAATTTAGAAATAAAATAATTATAATAATTATGGATGAATCAAAAAGTGACACGTACATCAAATATAAAAAGTTAATAGAAACAGATGGAGGATTAATATTGGGACACGGTTAAAAATTGGATTCAAATTGTTAAAATTATAAAGTTGTGGTTTAATGTAAAAAACACGCTAAATCCTTTTTTTTTTAATCCAAATTTATTATTTTTTTTAAAGATACAGATAATATATTTTAGTCAAAAAATTAAAAAGTCATCATAAATTATTATATCAGTTTCTTTTTATTTTTTTAAATATATTTTTCATAAAAATTTAAAAAGTTATTAAAATACTCTATTTTCAAATAAAAATAATTTAAGATAATTACTAGTTAGAAATGATGGTTGATTGTAATGGTTAAACACAAAAAATAATTTTTAATGATTTTCAACAATTGGTGGTGGTTGATGACCAATAGCGTTACAAGATGGATGTGTTAGTGAAGATAAGTGATAGTGGCTGGAGAAAATTGCCAACGACTACAATTAGAGATATAGGTGGCCAGCAGTGGCAATGAGAGATGGGTAATACAAATATATTTTGGAAACAAATAAAACTAAACCTTATTTTTTTTAATTACAAAATATACATAAAAAATAGAAGTTATTAATAATTTTCTTAAAATAAAATTAACAAAAATGTTAGAGATTTTAAAAGGGAAAATTGGTCTAGGGTCCCTCTCCCACTTTTCGTAATGGAAGAGATCCACAAAATTATTTTTTGATGTCTAAGGTCCCTAAACATGTATCAGAGAAATTTGGTCGAAGTCAAAGAAGAGGTGGATCGATTGGTCGAAGATGAGATGCGTCGCAGCTCCAAGAAACCCTCTAATTTCCTCAACGAGCTCCCTCCTCTTCCCAGCTTCAACTTCCAGGTTCTCTCTCCCAACTAAACATTGTGGATCGATTGGTCGAAGATAAGATACGTCATCGGCCAGCTAATCTTCGGATCGATTGCCGCCGTTCTCACCGTAACTCAGTCTCCATCGCTATCACCTCCGCCATGGTTGCCATCACACTCTTAGGGACCGTCATCAGTCAGTTAATCTACGGATACCTCGGCGATCGTATGGGCTGACGGCGTGTCTACAGCCTCGCACTCATGTGCATGGCACTCAGCTCTATTGGGTGCGGATTCTCTATCTGCACTTCCGCGACCTGTGTATTGGTGAGTCGATACTATTAGCTCTGCAGTATCTGAGTTCCAAAGAAATTTGTCGATCTAATTGAAGTTGACGATGAAAATTAGCTATGAACATCTCAGCTCTCTTGTCAATATCATCTTCCGATACACAACTCGATGTTCTTGAAAGTGTTCTTCCTCGTCCACTTCCTCTTCCTAAGCTTGAAGATCCCGGTGAATCAAACAATTCAAAATCATCTTCGTAGCATGCTCTCAATCCAGGCCGATCATTGAAACTCACCCTCCTACTGCTCTTCGCAATCATAGAAAGTGATTATTTCTATTCTGGATAATATTTTTTATTTTAATGTGGAAGGAATTGATCAAACTTCTGACTAAATTATATACTTTTTTGACTCCTCTAACATCACACTTTGCCGTGTCTCCGTAACACACAGTTCCATTTGAAGATTTTGATTTTGTGTCAACTGGGAACATGATTGAAGAGATCTTTGGCCCAAACACTGAAACCAGTAAGTTGAGTGATGAAGAAAAGCATTAGATAATGGCTCTTCAGATGACCATTTGAACTGAATTTTCTCTAGGTTGAAACCAGATAAATTCTCTGGTTTTTTAACTGAATTTTCTCTGGGTTGAAACCAGATAAATTCTCTGGTTTTTTAACTGAATTTTCTCTGGGTTGAAACTAGAGAAATTCTCTAGTTTTCTCTGGATTTCAGTGAATTTCTCTGGGTTAGAGGGCGATTTTCTCTAAGTTTGAGTAAATTTCTCTGGGAGAAGAACCCAAATGTCTGAGTTAGAAGAAGAACCCAAATGTCATGAGGTTGCTCATAATTTCGATCACAGTAGCAACAAAGAGAGTAATGGTGCAATGGTGAAGAGAGTAATGGATCAGAGAAATATGAATTTTCTCTGGGTTCATTTTGACTGGTTTCTTTCGAGGCGAGCTATTGATGTAAGTTTGATTTCAATTTCAATTTTGATTATGAATTTTAAAGTTTTTGGTTGATTGTTGGTTATTATAATTAAAAGCAGAGTGACAAGTGGTGGGCGATGCAATTGTTATCAGTGGCGTGCTTGTCTTTGGCAACGAAGATGGAGGAATACATAGTACCATCACCTTCAGAGTTTCAATTGGAATGCAACTTTGAGAGCAAAGTTATTCAGAGAATGGAGCTTTTGGCATTGAATGCATTGGAGTGGAGAATGAGTTCAGTCACTGCTTTTGCTTTCATTCATTACTTCATCAGAACCCTTGGGAACCATCACTTTCCACCAAGGAATGTGGTTTCTAGAACTGTACACCTCATTTTGGCTATAATGAGAGGTAAATTTTAGACAGAATTGAATTTCTCTGAATTAAATTTTTTCTGGTTTGGACCAGAGAATTTATCTGGATTAAATTTTCTCTGGTTGAATTTTCTCTGGATTGAATTTTCTCTGGTTGAATTTTCTCTGGATCGAATTTTCTCTGGGACTGAAATTTCTCTGGATTGATGTTGAGGGACCTTAGACATCATTGAAATAGTTGATGTCCTTTATACTATAAAATCATAATATCATGGACCTTAAAAAAATACCCCATTTTAAAATCTTATTAAAATTTTTATTAAAGGTCTCAGATGGTGTGAGATCCACATGAAACTCACATAGTGTGAATTCCACATCCATATAAGATATTTGATAGAAATTTTAATAGAACTTTTAAAATTTATAGCATTACTCTAAAATTAAACACCAAGCAAATTTTTATTTATACTTTCCAAAAAGCCCCGAACTCTCATATTTTTTAATGGAAAAAATAAACAGTGATGCTATATATATTAATTAGTGTATTAATTAATGTATAAATATTATTTATGATATTATTATTAATTCTACTAATTATATAAATTATAAATATTAAGGGCTTATTTGGTTTGTATTTGAGAAATATGTTTTGAGATAAAAAGTACGAAATTTTGTTTGGTTTAATTTTTTTTGAAAAGATATTTTGAAAAATTATTTTGAGAGAGAGTTTTGAAAAAAGTGATTGATTTGATGTGTATGAAAGAAAAATTTGTTTGGAAAACTTGTAAACCAAACAAGTTTTGGAAAATTTATTTGGGAAAATTTGTTTGATTTTATTACTTTTAAAAATTTATTTGTAGAAAATTTTTTTCAAAAGTTTTTAAGAAACACAAACCAAACAATACCTAAATTTTTTAAAAATTATATCACATATTAATTAATACTAATTGATACATATATTATTATTCAAAAATAAAACTTCAATTACAGGTTGCAGGCGTTGAGAAAGCAACGAAAACGCGTCAAAGATTCAAGAGAGAAAAAGGGAACACACAGACTCACACCAGCCAATACTCATCACTCTCCAATCTCACCCAAGAAAGAGAGAGAGAGCTTAAACCTTGTTTGGATTGGAATGGCATGGCCTTCTCTCTCTTCCCTTCTTCCCTCAAAACCCCAACAATCTCACTCATCCTTCTCTCCACTCTCCTCTTCTTCCTCCTCCTCACACCCTTCCCCAAACTACCCCCTCCACAAACCCATTAATCGCCCACAGGTCCCTCCTCAACACCACCACGACCACCACCACCACTACTACCACTACTTCCCTCTCCTGCTCCTCCATCCTCCAAACCCCACCTCACAATCGCTGCTCTTTCTCTCTCCTCCACTGCAATGGCGACTCTAACAGCCTCATCAACTACTTCTCTCTCCATTTCTGCATCTTCCACCAAAACCCATTTGCCTCTGTCCCCTTTCTCTTCCTCACTATCCTCTTCCAGTTCTATGTCCTCGTCAAGACCGCTCAGGATCAATTCTCTGTTGTGGTCACCAAGCTCGTTACCCACCTCAATTTGTCACCCAGTATTGGGGCTGTGACTCTTCTTGCCCCCGGCAATGGTGCCCCCGATGTGTTCGCATCGGTCGCCGCGGTCCGCGGAGGCCATCCGAGGACTGGGTTCGGCGCGATTTTGTCGGCCGGGACGTTTGTTTCGGCATTGGTTGTTGGGTTTGTGGCGATTTATGCAGCACCCTTTTCTGTGGACCCTGTGCCTTTTGTGAGGGACGTGTTGTTTTACTTGACTGCAGCTTTGTTCTTGTTCTATGTTTATCTTAGTGCTGAGATTTTTCTATGGCTGGCTATTGGGTTTGTGGGGTTTTATCTTTTCGTTGTTGGGTTTGTGTTTTGGATGGATTTGGGGATGGATGGTGGGAAAAGAAAAGGTGGGGTTGAGGTGGGTGGTGGTTTGGTTGGGGATGTTGAGGTTCAGAAGGATTTAATTGCTCTGGATTATGAAAATGAAGAATTGTTGGGGAAAGTAGAGGAAGGGAAGCCGGGTTTTCATTTTCGACAAGTTGTTAGGCAGGTATGTTTTGGGTTACAATTTTACAATTCTGATATCTTGCATTATTTATGATCTAGTTGGTGTATTATCTCATCGTATTAATAGTGTGGAAGTTGTGATTGCCTGGTTAATATTGCAATTGGTTTAACTTAGTACAGCTATCATGTATCAATAATATAGTGTGATTGAAAATTAGATCTATTCTGCAGTCTGAGTAGGGATCTAATACTTTAAATGTTGATTACTGGACCAGTGGGGACTATTGGAGATAGTATAAATTTGCTTAACATGAAATGACTAAGAATGTAACGGATGCCTTCTTTTCCAATGTAATATCTTGTTACAAGCTACAGTTCCGATGATATGTTTGGATTCTATATGGCACTACTACTCGCCTCGGCACCTTAACTATTTGTTGGAGCATCATCATGCTTAGTTTTTTCTACTAATGCAGTTACATAATTCACTGAATATTCATTTATACTCAATTGAATGTGCACACTATGAGAATGAATAGGAAACCATTATGGAAATATATTTTACTATCATTCCTCTTTTGTGCATCATAGAAATGACACCGTACATGCTTGCCTAATACTTCAGTTTTGGGATCGCCATGTGTTTGCTATCATGGGACACTTGTTTAGTCTCATTGACCAATCTCAAGACGATGGAACTTAGTACATGCCTCAATCTCACTCTATGAAAGAGATGCGACGAGTCACCTTCCTAGCATCTTGTGTGAGCTAAGTAGTCTAGGTGATATAGATATCTTCTGTCTATCCACTAAGGCCAAGAGGTGAGGCCTACACATGCCGAACAACTTAGCATGCACTATGACGCTTTGGGGTCTATTGGTTGGAGATGAAGTCTCGCTGCAATGCGTTACTTTGTGTGGGTCTAGCCACCTTAGGTAGGTTGATTGAGAGAGAGACTTCTCCATACCCATGCTAATCCTAAAATCTTCTAGATGCTTGGTTTCTCTGCCTCAATGGTTTCTTGCAAAAAGTAAGCACATGGAGTCTAATTTATTTCCTTAGTAAACTCCTAAATTTATGTGACGTAATTGTGCAAACAAACACTCTACCCTTGGGTAAAGGTATAAGATATTTGTCCGACATGTCTAGTTGAGCATGTGCCAGTAGTAACCATGTCTAGTAATGGAGTTTACTATATGATGGTACATAAAACTCTCACTCTATGCATAAAATGCTCTATGTTACTTTTGAGAAGCCATTTAACCCCAGAGCATCGAAGAAGAATATTATGAAATATGAATGTCTAGTTGTGTATTCGTGCTTTTAGACATAGGAATTTGAAGAATCTGGCTTATACTCATGTTCGCACTTGAAACCCATACACTAGTCCATGAAACATAGCTTCTTACCTGATGTTATTCAATATAAAATTCTCGCTTTATGCATAAAAGGCTCTATGTTACTTTTGAGAAACCATTTTACCCCGGAAAATTGAATATTATGAAATATGAATGTCGCCATGTCTTTGTACTTTTAGACGTTCTTTTAGACATAGGAATTTGAAGAATCTAGCTTAGACTCTAAATTGCACCTGACACCCATACATGAGTCCGTGAAACATAGCTTATGACACGGACACTTTTAAGAAGGTAACGTATCCGTGTTGTGTCCGTGTCGGATACCGACATTCTTTGGACACTTTCCCGACACGTGTCTGACACTCTTTAAAACGTGTCTTATTTTTTAAAGACCCGGACACTCTTTGGACACTTGGAGGATACACATGCATCTCTTAAACACACGTGTCTATTGATTAGACACATGAGAAGCCAATTATAAGTTTAAACAAAACAACTTAAGATACAATAATAAAACAAAAATCATATAAATTCATAGGAATTATTGTCATATTTAATATTTTTATTATCTTTGAATGATCTATTCATATATATAACATATAATAAATATATAAAATTATATATTTCATGCGTGTCCCCCTGCGTGTCGTGTCCTGCATTTTTTGAAAATTAGCGTGTCAGCGTGTCCGTGTCCGTGTCGGTGTCGTGTCACGTGTCGGCGTGTCGTATCCGTGTCGCTATGTCTTTGTACTTTTAGACATTTTTTTAGACATAGGAATTTGAAGAATCTGGCTTAGACTCTAAATCGCACCTGACACCCATACATGAGTCCGTGAAACATAGCTTATGACACGGACACTTTTAAGAAGGTAACGTATCCGTGTCGGACACTGACATTCTTTGGACACTTTCCCGACATGTGTCCGACATTCTTTAAAACGTGTCTTATTTTTTAAAGACCCGGACACTCTTTGGACACTTGGAGGATACACATGTATCTCTTAAACACACGTGTCTATTGATTAGACACATGGGAAGCCAATTATAAGTTTGAACAAAACAACTTAAGATACAATAATAAAACAAAAATCATATAAATTCATAGGAATTATTGTCATATTTAATATTTTTATTATCTTTGAATGATCTATTCATATATATAACATATACTAAATATATAAAATTATATATTTCATGCGTGTCCCCCTGCGTGTCGTGTCCTGCATTTTTTGAAAATTAGCGTGTCGGCGTGTCCGTGTCGTATCCGTGTCGTGTCACGTGTCCGTGTCCATGCTTCTTATGACCTGATGCAATTCAACAATGGATTTGCAACATATAGCTGGTTTATAATTTTGTACACAACTTAGGTTTCAGCACTGGACTGAGCACTGACCACTTGCATGAGTGTGGAACAAAAAACATAATTATTAATATGAGCAGAATTGAAGAAACTAAATTTTTTGCTAAAAACTGGCTTGAGGAATAGTCAATTGTTAGCAAATTGGAAGGCATCTAAAGAAAATGATAATAAATTTCAGCTCAATTTGTTTTAAAGTTATTATCAGGAGCCAACTAAATAAGGGGCACAACCCTATATGCATAATTATACAACAATAACAGAACTACGAATCTCATACACTTTTCCAACATGTCTACGTGGATATACATTTCCTTCAAAAACTCAACAAAAGAAAGGAAGAAAAAAATTTCTTTCTAAGCCAGAAATTTATAGAGATAAGCATGGTTCTTTTTAAACAAATAATAAATCTGTACACCTTCAGAAGTTCCCATATTTCTTTCTCTCTAGGTGCACCATATAATTTTTATATTTTCCCCTATGACATCCCTTTCCCAATAATTTTTATATTTTCCCCTACGACATCCCTTTCCCCTCCTGAACTGACTCTGACATCATGCACTCGACTCCAAACAGAGAGTACAATTGAAGATAAATCATACTCTTCCTCGTGTTCTAGAGCACATGCAAGACCAATGTAACACAAATTGGCACCTCTTCCTCAGATTATTCGTCATTGGGATAACTTCTTGAGTTGCCATCTAAGGAGCTTTTGAGTGTTGAATCACTTTCTAAGGAAAGCCTTCATCTCATACCCCAACCAACTTCCGATAAAAAGGAAACCACTTAAAAAATTGATGTTCTTGAACTCTCTTCATACCAAAGGATCTTCCATTTGTGCTTGCACCCTCTTGACCTGAAACATCCATCCTGAAAAGGTCTCTAGAAGATTGGATTCTGTAGCACTTCCATGGTAGATAAGGTCCAACAATCCTTCGTTCAGATTTAAGAATTAACCGCAATTTCATAAAGGTCCAGAAAACCTTATTTAACAGCCTTTTGACCACACTAGGGAACCTACCACCATAGCACTCTATGACCTTCCCCAACACTAAAGCCCTTCAAAAGAAAGAAATATTCCTTTATGATTTTTCAAGTTCCCACATCATATGACCCCTTATATAAAGTGTACCAATCCCCCAACCATGATTATATTTTCCACTAATCATTGTTCACATCTCTTCCTCTCCCATGTAAAGCTCCACATCCATTTCCTCTAACCAGGCTTTGTTGAACACCTCTAACCTACAAATCCTCAAGCCTCCCCCTTTAAAAGGTAAACAACCTTGTCCTAGTACCAGTGTTATTAAAAGCGATAAGCGCACCAAGGCGCCAAGGTCTCTTGGGGCCTTAGGCGCAAGGCGCAAGGCGAGGCGCAGGCTTTATCGAAGTAAAGCGCACCATGCCAAGTTAAAATAATATACTTTAATATGAGACATATAAGCAAATAACTAACTGGTATAACATAAACAAAATGCAATATTGAACATTTAAAAAAATAAATACCAACAAATATCGCTATTTTAACATAGGCAGATGCTTAATCTTATTTTTCTTATTTTATTTTTCTTAAATTAAATAAATTAAGAAAAAGGCAGATGCTTAATCTTTTAAAAAAAATTAAATAAAAAACAAAAAAACAATTTCAGTATGATGAATTAATTAATAAATGTAATGTATGAATCAATTTTCTATTTTTTTAATTAATGATGAATTAATTAATTAATGTACATTAACTTAGGATATTAACTTAGGATAACAGATAGTATGTGCACCTTGGTATACATAGGGACTGAAATTAACATACAACACACATTAATTATTTATTTATTTATTTATCATAATCAATTAATTTATTTATTTATTTATAAATTAATTAATTTATCATAATCAATTAATTTATTTATTTATGAATTAATTAGTCAATTGAAAAATTGAAAAACAAATATTTATTTATTTATTTATTTTCAGACTCAACTCAAATAATTGAAAAAAAAAAATAAAAGAAAGAAAAAAATAAAAGCTGAAAACAAAAATAAAAGAAAAACAGAGCTGAGGAAGAGGAAGACGAAGGACAGAGCTGAGGAAGAGACGAGTCGAACCTGCGAAGAACAGAGCTGATCGAAGTTGAAACCTGCGAAGTTGATCGAAGTAGAACCTGCGAACCTGCGAGTCGAGTCGAACCAGCAAGTCGAGTCGAACCTGCGAACCCTAATCGAAGTCGTAGTCGTAGTCGCAGTCGCAGAGGAAGAGGAAGAGACGATTTCGTTTTTTCAACACAGGAAGAGGCTTCGATTAGGGTCATCTAAGCCCTATTTGGGTCCATGAGTCGTAATCCTCTGTGATTACGAGGCCTTCGATTTGGTCGATTAGGTTCATCTGAGTCGTTAGATGGGATCTACAACTTGAACACTCAGTCGCGCCTAGGCTCTCGCCTCGCGCCTCTCGCGCCTTGCTCTAGTCGCGTCTAAGGCGCTCGCCTGGCTCAAGTCGCCTCGCCTGGCACCTCGACAGGCGCAGATGGTGCGCCTCGCCTCGCCCTGCGCCTAGGCGCGCGCCTAGGCGCGCCTTTGATAACACTGCCTAGTACTAAGAAGCACGGACACCTCTCCAGAGGCTACGTATCAGTGTCAGACACGTGTCGGACACGGACACGCGTCGGACACGCGGTTGACACGTGTACGACACGTCTGCAGAGGTGTCCCCTTTTTTTTTATTTTTTTGTTTTTCGGACACGCTCCGGACACGTTATTGACACTTTTGGGACACGTTCGTGGGTAATTTCACAATTTAGAAGACTTTTTTGGGGGTGATTTGTAAATAAGTAAAATAGATATATGCCCTAACTCGTCGATTAGCACAGAATAGAAAGGGAGAACAGAAGAGAGAGAAGAGAGGGAAGAGAGGACCTGGTTGCTCGTCGTTCGTCTTCGCTCCTCGTCGGCCGTCGCTCCTTGTCGGTCGTTTCTTCTCATCGGTCGTCACTCGTGTCTCGTCGTCGCACGTCGTTAAGGTACCCACTGCGCTTCTTTATTCTTCTTCTTCTTCGTCGATCTTCTTCTTCTTCTTCTTCGTTCTTCCTTTTCTCAGTCGCTATCATCTCTCTCTCTCTCTCTCTCTTTCTCTCTCTCGCGCACCCTCTCTCACCCTCTGTCTGATTTATTTTCTTTTATCTTTTGAGTTATATAATGAGTTATATAACTCATTATTCTGTTTTATAAAACTGAGCCGTCTCTCTCTTTTTTTTTTTTTTTTTTTTTTTTTCTTTTTTCTCTCCGTTATAATTTTCTTTTATAGTTATTATTTTTATTTGAGTACATAATTTTTTTTTGATTAGTTTTATTAATTTTAATAATATATGTTTATTAATTTTATTATAAGAATCAATTTTTAATAATGTATGTTATTTGTGAATGATACATATGATGTTAAATTAATTAAATGTTTATTTTTTATAATTTTAATAGTATTATTTTGTATATATTATTACCTTTTAATGATTTTTTTTATAATTTTATAACATATAATAAATAAAATTAATTATATATATTAACGTGTCCCCAGCGTGTCATGTCCCCTATTTTTTAAAAATTTGCGTGTCTGCGTGTCCGTATCGTGTCCGTGTCGTGTCGCGTATCCGTGTCCG
>JAXFYN010001392.1:0-30921 GCA_036172215.1 Camellia granthamiana | reverse complement strand
GGGGGGAGAGAAAGTAAGAATAATGTTATATGTATCAATTAATGTACTAACTAGTAAATATAAGCAAGCAAAATAAAATGCTTTTAAAATAATAAATTTATGTAGGCATAATTGCTAATCATATTTTTTACTTAATGTATAATATTATATTGACTACATTTTTTAAGTATTTATATAGAAGTAAAAAATGTCGTTAGGAATAAATTTTTTCTTAATTTAGGGGTCTTTTGAGAAGAGGGTAAAAAGTTAGCATTTAGTTTTTTATCAATTTTGGATCACATCACATCTCACATTTTTTACTTACAAAAAGACAATGAGGTAAGATGATTCAGATGTGTTGGGGCTTTATGGATGTGGTATATTTGGTTGACTCGGAAAGGAAACAAATAACTGGATTTAAATTATAACTCTTTAGAAAGTATGATGGAGTTTTTTTTTTATGAATTTACGAAGCAGACGCTCTTGTAAATTATAATATGCCAGTAGTTGCAGTTGCCGATGATATTTATATTAGAACCTTGAAATGAAATGCAAATTTAAAAATAAAAAAAAGTGTATGATGAAACTAGTTGCTATATTGAAGTATACTATAAGCTCCACAAGAAAGGTACAATTAATATATGAAAATTGTTTGGGTTCCCGAAATCAATGGCTCGAAACCCAAAACGACGTCGTTTTGGGTTTCATTTTTTTTTTCTTCCTTTTCCTATTTTTGAACAAAGACACAGAAGCGAGAGAGAGAAAGGAAATGAGAGAAGAGAAGAGAAGAGGAAACATAGAACACAGAGAGAGAGAGGGGCTCGGCCGTCGATCACCGCCGCCATCGTCCCCGTCGATCGACGCCGTTATCGTCGTTGCCGCCTCCGATCTCCCCACAACCAGTCCAGTCGAACCGTCCCCTCTCTTTCTTCTCTCCATTCTTTGTTGGTGATGATGAACACAGAGAGAGAGAGGGGCTCGGCCATCGATCACCGCTGCCATCGTCCCCGTCGATCGACGTCGCCATCGTCGTTGCCACCTCCGATCTCCCCACAACCAGTCCGATCAAACCGTCCCCTCTCTTTCTTCTCTCCCTTCTCTGTTGGTGATGATGTATACACGCAGATCTGTTGAAAAAAAATTTAGATTCTACATCTTTCTTTTTCTTTTTTTTGGATTGTATTTTTTTCTAGTTGATGATGTGTTGATGATGAAGATGTTGTTGATGGCTTATCTGGATCTGATTCTTCTTCTTCCTCTTCTTTTTTCTAATTTTTTTTTTGTTGATGAAGATGTTTTTTGTTTCATTTAATTACTTTGTGCAGAACACGTGAGCTCCACGTGCATCAAAATTTCAAAGGGAAACCATTTCGAGCCATTCGAGCTGTTGGGTATTTTGGGCCCTGTAACGAAACTGTTAATATATTTACCTAGAACGATCAGAGCTTGACGTTCTTGGTAATCGAACCATCTCTGAATTCTCCTCATTAACTCCATATTCTCCCGCTACTTCTCTAATTCATCACTCCTAACTATGAAGAAGTTCATTAAAAAAAGGAAACTTAACGCGGTCTGTTTATTAATTTATTATTATTACTTTTTGATTCACCGCGGTTCTGTGGTCCCACTATGTTGACACAATTGTTAGAAACTTTTGGGTGCGGAGAGGGTACCTTTCCACCAATGAGAGATGGACAAAACACAAGGAGTCAGATTATGTCAACATGTTACCACATCGAAAAAAAAAAGAGCATTGATAGAGACCCCCTCCAATCACCACCCCCACCACCCCACACACACGTGGCGGGTGGTGATTGAAGGAGAAGGAAAAAGAAAAGAAAAAGTAACCAATCAAAAAAGAGAAGGGTCAAAGGGGGTAGGGGAAAGGGGGTCTTAAACATTTTTGAAAAAAAAATTCCCAAAAACTAAAAGAAAATCCACAGATGGTTTGAAATCCTCCCTCCTCTCCTTGCTTTTAATAACATATTTTCTCTCTCCCAATTAATTCCTCTCACTTACTCTTAATAACATATTTTTTTCGATAGTATCACATCAATGTTATATCATCATTATTGATCCCACTTATTACGGTAGTGTTATATACATCAATTAGTATATTAACTAATGTACCAATATTAGTTATGACATTATTATTGACCCCACTCATTATACAAATTGTAAATACCAAAAATATCTTAAATTATGCCATCTTAAATTATACCGCATCATCAATTGGTACACTAGTTAGTACATTAATTAGTACATATAACATTATTCCACATATTATACAAATTACAAATACTCAAAACCTCTAAAATTATGTCACATCATCTATTAGTATATTAGTTAGTTCATTAATTGATACATATAACATTATTCTATTTTCTCTCAACTATTTAATTCACTTTTTTTTTTTTTTTTTTTTTTTTTTACGCTACTGGTGTTCCACACGTGCTATGCACATGTTGTGTTTACAATTATTTATATATATATGAATTGTGATTTTTATTTTATTTTTTTAAATTTATTTATTTATTTATTTATTTTTACAGAAGAAGGAATATAAAAAATGTAACATATCTTCAATCAATTATTTTATATTTGTTTTTATTCAAAATTTAAAAATAATATACTGGTAAAATTTATAACTAAGGAGTGTTTTGGGAAGTTGTTAAAATCTGACTTTTTGACTTTTTTAGTCTTTTGTCTTTTTGTAAGTAAAAAATGTGAAAGGTGATGAGACCCAAAATTGATAAAAAAAAACTAAAAGCTAGCTTTTTACCCTCTTCTCAAATGACCCCTAAATTAAGAAAAATTTTATTCCTAACGACATTTTTTACTTCTATATAAATACTTAAAAAAGTAAACTTGAAAACTGTAGTCAATATAATATTATACATTAAGTAAAAAATATGATTAGCAATTATGCTTACATAAATTTACTATTTTAAAAGCATTTTATTTTGCTTGCTTATATTTACTAGTTAGTACATTAATGGATACATATAACATTATTCTATTTTCTCTCTCCCCTATTTAATTCACTTTTTTTTTTTTTTTTTTTTTTTGCTCCTGGTGTTCCACACGTGCTATGCACAGGTTGTGTTTACAATTATTTATATATATATGAATTGTGATTTTTATTTTAATTAATTAATTAATTAATTTATTTTTATAGAAGAAGAATATTAAAAATGCAACATATCTTCAATCAATTATTTTATATTTGTTTTTATTCAAAATTTAAAAATAATGTACTGGTAAAATTTATAACTAAGGAGTGTTTTGGGAAGTTGGTAAAATCTGACTTTTTGGCTTTTTTAGTCTATTTTGGCCCTGTTTGGTAAAACTTATAAGCTGCTTATTTCAGCTTTTGGCTTAATTTAAGCTAGAATGTTGTGTTTGGTACAACTTAAAGCACCAGATTATAGCTCAAAAAAAGCTATTTTGAGTTGAATTTTAGAAGCTGCTCCGGAGATGCTTACAAATTACAGATTAAGCGCGCAGCTGTTTGGAGGGGCATGAAAAGACTTAAATGCCCCTTCAAAACTTCAACAATTACGATTATGCCACTATATAAGCCCTCGTTCGTTGCCCTAGCCCACTCCTCTCCTCACACTCCTCTTCTCATTTCCTTGGCGACCGAAGACGATCCTCCACATCTCTCCAAGATTAGCCAATCGAAGTCGAAGATTTATCCAAGATTTCTCCAAGATTTGCCCCAAAAAGGTAAGAGTTCATGCCTTTTGTTTGTGATATATATATACACACACACACATTGAGCTAGGGTTTACACAGACCAAAATTAGATCACACTCTCTCTTCTTGCTTCGATTCACCCTTTGGTTTCGAGTTGAAGGCGGCCTCTCCGTCTGAATTTGACTCTTCCATCTTGCCCTTGGCTTTAAATATCCCTTATCTGTCTCTTCTCTCTCGAAGAAATGTATTCTCTATTTCTGAAGAGGAAAATATATGACTGAATATATATAGATGTGGAACTTCTTCTTGTTTTCCCCCCCTTCTTTTCTCTGAAATTTATGTGTGTCTGTATGTTAAGTGTGAACTGAAGTTCAAGAAAAATCCAAAGGCCATATATGTGTATATTTGTGTATGTGCATGTATGTACGCGTGAAAGTCTGGGATTTATCTATCTACTGTTTAGTTTGGCAGAGAACTTTTAGATTTTTTTTTTTTGGCAGAGAACTTTTATATTAATTTTTTTTTTGTTAATTTAATTTAAAACTTTTTAAAAAATATATGTCTCTTTTCTTTGTGAAAAGGCAGTACTATTATAATTTTTTTTAAAAAAAATAGAGGCATATTCCTATTCTCTATATGTTTAGTCCAATAAATAGAAGAGCAGTGATTACATAAATACATGTAAGTTTTGTTATAATATGTAAATATGGTACTGCCACGTAAGAAATATGGCCAATGGAATACTGCCACGTAAGGAATAGTAACTAAACCTTTAATTAATTAGGTATTTTAATGATGAGTAACAGTGATGACGATCAATGGAATGATGACCATGATGGTGAAGATACTGAAGATGAAGGCAGCACATCGCAAACCCAACAAAATAATAAATGCTCTTAGCTACGGCGGCTACAGTTGCAGTGACATATGCAACAAATTATTTGATAAAAGAACCATGTAGGAAATCTTGTTTAACAGGAGGGATGTGGATGGTAGAATTACAAGAAGGGAATCGAACAAGAATATTTGAAAATTTTCAAATAGAAAGAGAGGTATTTTATCAATTGTGTAATTTGTTACAGACAAAGTATGGTCTTGAAACTAGACGAAAAGTCTCAGTTCAAGAGCAGGTTGCAATATTTTTGTTTATTGTTGGCAGTGACATTCGAAACAGAAATGTCCAAGAAAGATTTTAACATTCCGGCAAGACTATTTCAAAATACTTCAAGAAGGTGTTAAAGGCTGTTACAATGATGTCCATTGATTGGGTAAGGCCTCAACCGACTAATGGTGTGCATCCATATATCCGACGCAACCGCAAATATTATCCTCATTTCAAGGTAAATAATTAACTACAAGCGCAACTTGTGTGTTACATATAATTAATGTTGGTAGGATATTTCCAATAATCTGTGGCTAAAAATATTTTTATTCACTATTATGTAATAGGATTGTATTGGAGCAATTGATGGAACACACATCAAAGCATATATATCTCCAGATAAGCAAGCTTGTCTAATAGGTAGAAAGGGATATGCAACTCAAAACATAATGGCCGCATGTGACTTTGATATGTGTTTCACATTTTGCTTACCAGTATGGGAAGGAAGTGCACACGATACTCGGATTTTCTTAGATGCAATTAGGAATCCTAGTTTTGATTTTCCAAAACCACAAAGAGGTAACTGTTTTATATTTGATTGCTACAATAGATGCACCACACTCACATCTTCATATTTATTTTTGCATTTATAATGCTTACTTTAATTTCATTTTGGAATTTTAGAATAGATGAGTTTTACTTGGTGGATGCTGGTTATCCAAACATGAAAGGATATCTTGCACCTTACAAAGGAGAGAGATTCCATCTAGCTCAATTTGAACATGGTCAACCCCCCCAAAATGCACAAGAAAAATTCACCCAAGCACATTCATCACTTAGAAGTGTAATAGAAAGAACGTTCGGGATTTGGAAAGCAAGATGGCCGATGATAAAGGATATCCCACCAAACTACAAGTGGCCGACCCAAGTCAAACTTGTTTGTGCAACAATGGCAATTCATAATTTCATCCGACGAAGAAAGTTCCACGATATTGCATTTGACTCTTATGATAGATTCACGGATTATGTGCCTAATGAAGAGGAAGGATCTTCGTCTCAACAAGCACGCCATGGAAATGATGTTGCATGTGATGACAACGAGATGGAAGTGAGGAGACATAATATTTGTATGTCAATTTGCAGACGAAATTAGGAGTTCTGTAAATATCTATGAAGTTTTATTTTTCTTGCCTTAATAGTAATTTATTGTATTTTTATTGCAATGACATTTTTTTGTTTCCTTGTCAACTCAATTATTACAAAAAAAAAATATTAAAAAAAAAAGTTGAGGTACTAATTAATAAAAAAAAAAATTATTACAAAAACTAATGAAATGTACCAAATTAGGTACTAATTAATCAACTTCCATTAATGAAATAACTTTTTCAAAATTTAAAGAGAAGAAAATGACAAAAATTACAAATTTTCTGTTCATAAAGGCAAAAATGACAATTACACAGCAAAAATCTATTTTACTGCTTATTTACCAAACACTACTCTGCTGCTTAAATCTATAATCCCACAGTTACACCAAATAAGTTACCATCTTATACTCACAGCTATAAGCTATAATCTGTTAAGGTATAATCTATAATCACTTTCCCACAGCTCTAAGCCCCGTTTGGTAGGGCTTATTTCAGCTTTTAGCTTCATTTAAGCTATTTTAATGTGTTTGGTTCAGCTTAACAATACAGCTTATAGCTTTTTGTAAGTCAAAAATCAACTTATTCTTTGAGTAGGGGAGGAGAAGCTTAATTTATAAGTCAAAAATAGCTCATGTTCACAGCTATAAGTTATAAGCTATTAAGCTATAAGCTATAATCACTAACATGTCATTGATTCAAGCAATTGGAGACTATAAGCTATAAGCTATAAGTTATAAGCTGTTAATAAGTAATAGGATAAATTACAAATATCCTTGAAGTTTGTTTTATATACAGATTATCTCTTTTGATTTAAAAAATTATAAATATCTCATTATTAAAAATTTTTATTTAACAGAATTAATTAAAAAAAATTAACTACTTTTCTATATAATAATAAAATTACATGAATTATTAATTGAAATAAATTTTTGTCATCATTAAAAACTATTAATTGAATTGATAATTTATTAATAAAGAGAGCCATTTATTATGAAATTAAAAATTTTAATAAGTGAAATTTAATTTCTAAAACTAGATAAAGCAATTTATATTTTAAGTAAATTTTAAATAATGTATTTATAATTTACCTTATTATTTAGGAATAATGCTATATGTACCAATTAGTGTACTAACTAATACACCAATTGATGATGTGACATAATTTAAGAGGTTTTTGAAATTTATAATGTGATTAATGAGTGGGATCAATAATAATATCATAATTAATGTTAATATATTAGTTAATACACTAATTAGTATATGTAGTACCATCGATTATTAAGAGGCATTAAGAGAATTCAATTTCATCCACCACTAACATGTCATTGATTCAAGCAATTGGAGACTAGGCCCAAGAGTGGAGAAACCGTAATATTTTTACTTCTACACATCTCAAGTATGGACACTTTTTCCTCTAGTATGAATCATTGTTATTATTATTTTTTTAAGGCATCAAGTTGTTTCTTATATCTTCTTGGGCGGAGTATTTGAATGTTTCAAGTTCATTCCCAAGAAAAAAAAAAAATCATTTACATCAGCCAATAATTTTATTTTATTTTTCCTAATCCATTCAACACTCATGGTAATATAAATTGTTTTAAATCCGTCATTATCTATTTCAATATTATATTTAAGACTGTCTTTATATAAAAAATTTATTCAATTCATATTTTCAATTGAAATAAGCAATCAATCAAAACATGTAATTCAAGTGAATATAAAAAGACTTTAGTAATATTAAAATTTTATTTCATATTTGATTCAAGTTGCTACTAACCTACTGTGCTGTTAAAAAAAAATAAATTAAATTGTACAATCACTCTTTAAATTTTATCTTATATCACTTGTGATAAATAATTCTAGAGAGGGTAATCTATGCTTCACCTGAATTTTAAAATTACCCTTCTTATTCTTTGTTGGAACACCTTATTCCTATTCCTAACTTTATTTATTTATTTATTTTTTTTTTTGTGAACTAGTTATTCATATTCCTAACTAATTCCACACAATTACAAAAGCAAGCAAGCCACCAAATTTGACATAGCTCCTCTCTACCTCGTCGCCACCCCTGCAAGTCCGTGAACTCAACCATTGGGATATGGTGGGTTTCAGACAACGATGGGCAGAGGAGGTGGGGCTTCAGATGACGATCCAAGGGGTTGATTTTAGAGGTGATGGGTGGGTCAGTTTTGGTAGTGATTTGTTGTTGGATTTGGATGATGGTGGTGGTTGGGTATTTTGGTGGCGGTGGCGGTGGCGGTGGCGGTGGCGGAAGTGGATTGACAAAGTGAAGGGAGATGATAATTGTTGTGGTGGCGGTGTTGTGGTTTGGTGGGCGGTGTAATCGTGGTGGGAAGGCAGGTGATGGGGGTGAGGCTAGTGGAGATGTGATGGGGTGTGGAGGGATGGGGGAAAAATTGGTTGATGATGGTGGTGTATGTCAAATTATTCAAATGTAGTTTTGCCAATTATCAAGGAAGGTCTGTGTAATTTATCCAAAACTATTTTATTTCAACGTATAAGGTTGGTTGCCTACCTGTTATATGTTTCTCAAATTATGCTGTACAAGTACATTTGATAATAACTTCCCTAGATTTTAACCTAGAAAAAGGAAATTATGTCGTTTCCCTACTTTGTCAATGTAATCACATTGAATTGAATATTTAACACTTCATGTTATTATAAAATAAGATCTGAATCTTTGTGCTAAAAACCAGAATGTCTATATTGCAAGTCTGATTTACAGCAACAGTATGGCCATGTATGTCTTGGATAACTTGGTTGCCTTCTTGACTGACATTTGGCAATTAAACGTCAAGCATGCTGTTGCAATCATGAACATTAACACTATGTTTAGATTGAGTGATTTGGAGAGAAAAGAAAAGAAATGGAGTGATATGTATTTCTCTTGTTTGTTTGGATAATCTAAGTAGAGAGAAATAGGAAGAAATGGAGAGAAACTCATTTCTCTAATAAGTCTCATTTTCAATCTTCCCAAAAGTGGAGAGATTGGGAGAGAAAAGAAACCACTATTTTTATAATACCAATTTTGTCCCTATAAAAATAAAAGAAATAAAATGATTGAAAATATAAAAAAGTTATTTTGGTAATATAACATAAAATAATTTCTTTTCTTTTCTCTTAATGAAATCTAACCAAACAAGAATGAGAGAAATCACAATCATTTCTTTTCTTTTATTTCTTCCTTATCCAAACAAAAATGAGAGAAATCACAATCATTTCATTTCTTTTCTTTTCTTTTTTCTTATTACTTAAGTAATCATTTCTTTTATTTTCTCTCCTAGGTTCCCAAACATAGTGTAAAGGTGGAGCGGCAGGTATCATGGGGTTAGTGGAGGCTGCTCTCATAGATGCTTATCTTGGCCATGCTGGGATGTTGCTCATCACAAGTGTTCTTTACAGCATTGTAAGTCACCGGAATTCTACACACCCCTTTCATTTGTGGCATAGCACTGCTAATTTGCTAGTAGTAGTAGTAGTAGTAGTAGTAGTACTAGTGAAGATATAGATAAACTACTCTGTTCTGACTGGGAATCGACAACCAAAACTAAACTAGGCTATTCATGCATTTGCTGAGGTTGATAGGCAGGAATTGGGTCTTTCCTTGCATTTTTCATAGGGAATTATACTTCTTAATTGATTCTCACCAATAGAATAAAACAATTCATAATTTAGCCTTTCTAGAAGCCCTTTGTACATTTTCACTTGCTTTCTCAGACAGATTTAGTCATGGTCTTTGGTGTACATCTAAGTGCGAAGCCAAAGCTCTTACATCAGGCCAGAAAAAAAAGAAAAAATAAAAATTGGAGCATTAATGAATGAAATTTAATATTTCATGGCTTTTCAATTGGTGTATTTATATAAATGATGCATGTAAACAATAACCCTTTCTTACTTAAATACTTCGAATATGCCAATGAATCAAATTTAACTCAAGAACTCCACTCTTGGAACCAAGGTTCTGAAAAGCGGTTGCAGTCGCCGTAACGGTGGCGGTGGCGCGGTTGCAGTTGCGAGATGTAAAGGCCGTAGCGTAATGGTTGTGGTAACCAGAACCGTGAATTTTTTTTTATTTTTCGCATAGTTTGAAAAAAAAAAACTTACCGATACGCATATTTTTTTTTCATAATCATATTTATTGGGTTTTAAAATAATTATTGATCAATTTTTGTAAATTTTTTAAGTATAATCCAATGTATTTCATATTTTTAAATCACTATAAACTGAGTTTTTTACATTTTATTTTAATAATTAATGACTTTATATGTCATAAATCCATATTACGCTTGTGGCCAAAAAAAAAAAAAAATTATTGGACTCAGATGTATAAAATTATTTTTTTAATTATTATACTTGTGGAAGCATATGCAAATTTTAATTTGAATAGTTTTAAAAAATAAAAAATAAATTACAAAGATTTTTTTTGGGGGGAAGGGGGTTGGATCACTTGAATATTCGTTCTGTTTTTGGATAACCTGTAAATAAAAATAAAATAAACTAATAAAAAAAATTGACATGTATAAAATATGTATTAATATATAATTACAGGTGTAATGTTTTCTAGATATTTAAAAAAAAAAAAAACCGATCACTAACTATTATATATAAGATAAACAACAACAAAAGTAAAAGAATAAATAAGAGCCTAAATATATATATATATATATATTTAATCAAGCCAAATAGATAATAACCACACTTATTATTATTTTCAAACAATATATAGATAGGCACACACAAACAAAATGGTTGAGTGATAACAGTTGAAACAATTCGAAACCATTACATAACGGTGCGTAACAGGTAGTTATGGCCGTTACGGTACCGTTACGACCGCTACGGCTGACACACCTGTTAATCTCAATCATACTGCAAAAGCAACCGTAACGGGTGGCGGTAACTACCACAACGTTACGTTATGGTTGCGGCCGCTTTTTAAAACCTTGCTTGGAACAATAGAATGTAAACCCAACTTTCTTAATTTTTTTTATCTGAAATGCAATTAAATCTTTGATCAAACACCTTGACCATTTCTTCAGACTATGTTAACCACTAACCTAGGGTGGCCAAACCACCCACAGTGATTCGTTAGTTGGAAACCACTCAAATCTAACATCAAAATTAGAGTCAAGATGCATACACACTTATCTTACATCGAAGCTGGTCCAAATTAATTTAAAATATTTTTCAAATTTGTCTCTCACTAATGAATAGGAGACGATTTGATGCAAGGATTGGGGTTGCTAGTAATGTCAGTTCCTGATCGGTTCTTTTCCAAGGGTGTAAAGTCATGTCCAGCAGGGGAGAAATTATGCTCTTCAAAGCTAACTGCTTCACCATTCTATTGGGAATTAGCTTTGATTGTTCTTGCCAAGGCTGGTCAGGGAATATGTTTGAGAGCCCTCACCTTTGGTAAAATAAAATTCAAAAGAGATCCACCCGAAACAAAGGTAATCAAATTTGGTTTCTTGAAGTTTGAAGTTCGCCGAAGAAAGATTCAAGACAAAAGGAAACGTCAGAAGAATATTATTCGAAATACCTGCAACATAGTTGGAACTGCAGGTGGCATCACATGGCTTTTTGTATCATCAATTTTTGCTCCTGATTGGTCTCATCGGTTTTTGATATCAGCATGTGTAATGGCAATTGGGATCGCTATATTTTTGCTTGGATACGCATTCCTTTCCCCCCCCCCCCTCAACTGCGAGCAAGTCCCCTCACAAACATGTTGCGGGTCCTTCTGGCTGCATTCTTAAAGAGGCATCTTGACTCTACTAAGCAGGGTATAGAATTTAACTATGGAGATGAAAATCAGACACCTCAAGGTCAAGGTCACAACCAGAAGGCACCTCAAGGTCCCAAGAAAAGAACAACGCTCACTGATCACTGTCGGTGAGTACACAATGATCATAAAGTTTATGTATACATTTTTATGTTACCTTTATAGAAATTTAAAAACTGTAAACCAAAACTTGGTTGGCATCTGTTTTTGTTTCAAAAAATACTGAAACATTTTACAAAATGTACTAAATTATGATAGCATTATATTTGAAATAAAGTTGGAAATGGTATTGGTGTAAAATTTGTGTAGTTTAACATCTTTTACACTTGTGCAAGTGGCTCAATAATGCTGCAATAAATGTGGCACACAATTTCGACTGCTTTCCCATTGGATGGATTAATTGCACAGTGGTTGAGGTTGAGGAGACAAAGCTTCTGTTAAGAATGGTTCCAATCTCAGCTAGCTTTCTTTTGTATGGGGTGATCAAATCCAACAGTGATACCTTTTTCATTGCACAAGGATATGCAATGAACAAGTCATTTCGTTTCGTATTACAAAATAAGCAGCATCAAATTCAACTCCCCATTCAAATCTTCGGTCTTATGGCAGGATTTGCGACATCTGCAGTGAAACCTTTGTATAGGATAGTATTTGAACAGCGAATAGAGCGAATGAATGGGAGATACTCAGCTGGAATGAAGGTTGGTTTGGGAATGCTTGCCGCTTTGGCTTCTTGTAAAGTTGCTTGGTGGGTGGAGTATAAAAGGCTAAAATCTTTGAAAGAACACGGCTTGTTAGGTAATCCCAATGCCATTGCACCAATATCTGTATTTTGGCTCTTTCCACAGTTTGTACTGATGGGAATCATGGATGGATTAGCTCGTGATGGTATGGAGGATTTCTTCAAGTGTCAGGTTCTAGAGTCAATGAGGAAGAGATATGCACTTGTGCTCACTGAAGCTGTGATCGGATGAGGAAAAATACTAAACATAGGGTTTATTATGATATTAGATGTGGTGGTCGAGAAGTTGAGAGTTGAAGATAGAAGTTGGATTGCAGACACTGTGAATCAGAGCCGTTTGGATCTTTTTTACGCTGCATTAGTGGTGGTGAGCATGGCCAATCTGTTTATCTTTGCCTATGTTGCAAGTTTCTACACTTACAGTGATTTTCCAAAAGAGGAAGACAACGACGAAGAAGAAGATCCACATGAAGAAATTAAAACTGGAAAGAAGCAAGACAAGATGGAACCAACACTTGATGAAGAAATTGAACCAACACCTGATGAAGAAACTGAAAGAACAATAAGAACCACATGATGATGAAGAAAACTTGAAGAGAACAGTAGTGGTAGAGTTGGTCTAACCGGCAATTTGATTTCTTGTGAATGTTCTTTTGAGTTGTTTAGGTTATTGATTCTTTTGGCTAATTAATTGTAGGATTATATTATACAAATTTGTGAGCACTTTATATAAGATTTCATGTGAAGACTTGAAATTTATTCTTGTATTATTATCATTATTACTATGTTGATAAATATGATGTTTGATTAATTGTGTATAGATGTGGTATTTATTTATTTCAAGTCTTCAAAATCTCTCTCAATAAATTACGTGTTAATTTTTTTTTAATTACAAATTTAATCATGTAAAGTTTAATATTTATCATGTCATTTGAGAATTGAAATTATAAATTTCAGATATTCCTGTTCTTGACTCAAATTATTCAAGATATAAGTTGATAAAACAAAACTTGGGAGTATTTTCAAAGCCCATACAATTTTAATTCGTATTTTCAAAAGCTCAAAGCAATTTAAAATTAATTTTTCATATTCAAAACTTTTTGTGAAGTTTTAAGAGGAATCTCAAAACCCTAATACACACGCCCTGACAAGCACAACACCACTATCCATGGCGGTCGAAAGCGTTTCGAGAAGACCCAGAAAAACGTAGTGCCAGCCGGAAGACGAGATACTTTTGAGACTGCCCGTTAAGTCCCTGCTGCAATTCAGGTGCATTTCCAAATCATGGAGTTCTTCGATTTCAAGTCCCCAATTCGTGAAAACCCACCTCGGTATGTCATCTAGGACCGACGATGATGATTATAAACAGCAGAGACTAATACTGAGATATATTCCCGAATTTGATTTGAAGTCGTGTTCTCTTTACTCTGTATTCAATAATAAACAACCTGAATCTGATGCATGATGAAGAAACCGCCGTTGAGCTTGATTGGTAATGCAGTTTTTATTTTAGGTTCATGTAATGGGTTGGTGTGGGCTGGTTACAGTCGACATGTTATAATCATTATGGAACCCATCCACTAGGAAACACAAGATATTGCCAAATTTGGATGCTAAAACTACGTTTACAAGAGCATGTGGGTTTGGTTATGATAAGTCTACCGATGACTACAAGGCGGTTAGGATCTTTAGTGAAGGTGGGGGGTTGGTGGTTTATTCATTGAGGAGGAATTTGTGGAGGAGGATCGGAGACTTTCCTTATGGTATTCCTCCATATCCATTTATTTCAGGATAATTTGCAAATCAGGCTCTCCATTGGGTCACCCATGTTGATACAGAATCGAGTTACTCTTCTTGGGTGATTGTTTCTCTTGATTTGGAGAAGGAAACGTATGGAGCAATTGTGCCACCTGATTATAGGGATTGTGTTATTCATTTGACATTGTGTGTTTTAAATGGATGCCTCCATGTGCTCTGCAACTTCTCGACTTATGTTGATGTATGGATCATGAACGAGAATGGCGAGAGAGAACCTTGGACTAAGTTGTTCCAACTCCGCTACTAGCTTGAAAGAGTGTGGCTCGAGAGGCCCGAATTTGGTTTTTTATCCGCTGTGGGCGTGTGCTTGGATGAAGTCCCACACCCAAACATTTCATTTGGAAAACAATAAAAAAAGAAAAAGAAAAACAATAATAGAGATTAAAGGAAGAGAAGCATGTATCGTTCGTAACCTAGCGGCACAGTGAGAGGAGCGATCTGGGTCCTGTTCCTACCGTGGGTGCTGCAAGCTGCTGCCGTTGTGTCATCCATAGTGGAAGAAGAGGAGTCTTCACTGTTTGAGTTGCAGAAATTGCTCTGTCCGTAGGTATTTTGTTTCCCTTTGTGTGATTTGCTCTTCAATTGCTCTGTCAAGACAAGAAATCAACACTGTTTTGGGTTGAATCTTTAATACCAAATTTTGACTTCTAAAATACAGAATTTCTGTCAATACAGAATTTCTAAATACTGTCAATACAGAATTTTGTATTTTACACTGTTTTGGTACTAATTTGATAGAAATTCGTACTAATTTGAATCTTAAATACAGAAGTTCTAAATACAAAATTTTGATTTCTAAAATACATATATGGGTATATATGTCATGGCAAAAGGATTAGTTGTTACAGATTTTGTCACTAAAGGACACAAGTAATTCAAGAATTCTTTAACAATGACAAATTTTGTTCAATGACAAATTCTTAAAGTGGCTGCCATGTCCCTTTGTCATTATTTCCCCAACTTTTGTCATTGTTTTGCATATCTCAAATAGCTTTAATGAATTAGTAGTTACAGATTTTTTTTTTTAGAAGGTTACTAATAAAAATCTCAATATTTGTTACAATAAGATAATTGTTTTTACTAGAAAAGACCAAATTTGAATTGTTCTTCATAAAATACTTGAACTATTGGTATAAATTGGGCACTGGGCACTGCACTATTGGTATAATTTTTTGGTGGTATAAATAGAATTTTTGCCTAACATTGGTGGTATAAAAGCTACCCCTTCATCATATATACTATGATGTTTGCAACAATTTGAGTACATAACTCTAAAATTGTCCACTAACTGTATGTCTTGACCTCCAAATTATTGTTCTTGTTTGCTTTCTTGTAATGTTGATTGTTATGTGATAAGAATGTTGGAGGCCATCAATGTTTTGTCCACTAACTCTAAAATTTTGTATTCTATTTCACTTTGAAGCTAGAATGGATATTGAATTTTAGTTAACAAGCTCTGTATGATCTGAAATTTGTTGGTTTTGTTGTTAATTTAGGGTTTCACATTGTGTGATTAAGAATTAGTGTTTTGATTTGATTAACTCTTTCTATTTGCTTAGAAAAAAAAATGAACAAGTATTGAGTATTGTTTATAGTTGTTCACCTTTTAATTGAAGGGATGGAGAATTGTAGCTATTTGATCATGTCTGTGCTTAGAAGCACTATTTTTTTTTTAATCTTATAATGAAGAATTGTGGCTATTTGATCATTTACCCCAAAAAAATGAACAAGTTGTTTATCTTATAGAATCCACTGTAGGAGGGGATCCCAGGCCATCAATTGTGCCTATTTGATCATGTGATGTAAAGATAAACAACTTTGAACAAAGTTTTTTTTAGTTTGAATGTCTATGTAAAGTTTTTTTTTCCAGTTTGAATAGTCATCCCAGGCCATCCATGTAGAGTTTTTTTTTTTTTTTTTTTTTTTCAGTTTGAAGAATTAGAGAAAAACTGTTAAAGAAAAAACTGTTAAACATAAATTGAGTTTATCTCTGAACACTTAAATTGTTAAAGCTAAATTGAGTTTATCTCTAAACTGTTAAACTTAAATTGAAGAATTAAAGAAAAGCTGTTAAACTTAAATTGAGTTTCTTTGTGTTGTTATTGTTGTTTTGAAGAATTAGTATTTGTACTGTTAAATTGAAATTGAGTTTATCTCTGAATGTCTATTCTATTTCACTTTGAAGCTACAACGGATATTGACTCAAACAATAATTCATTCAATGTGAGTGAGGAAGTTGAACAACAAGATAACAATCTTGAATTTAATGAGTGGTGAAGTTGAAGAACCGAAGAAGGGGATGTATTTTAAGTGGTTAATCCCAAGATGAATGGTGATGTCTGATTTTTGATTGAAAACCTGAAATCCTGAATTAATTGAAATTATATGACAATATATACATTATTTAGTATTAAAAATGATTTTACAAATCATTGGTGTAAGGACCCACATTTCATGCCTTAGTCGTGCTTGCATGCAGTTATATGATTTGCCATGTTAAGATTTGCTATTATGAATTGTGCCTTGTTTGTATGTATTTGATTTGCCTAAGTGTGTATGTATGCTTTGTTCCTCCCTTGTTATGTTAAGCCTAGATCATTTCCAAGCCGAGGTCATCTTAAGCCTTTAACTGTTTTGGAATCCCTTTGTTTGATCTCTACCCTTGTTCTGGCATATTGGCCGAGATGATTATCATCTGGGCCGAGGTGTGTGTCGCCGAGGCCGAGATGTGTATTATCTGGGCCGAGATGTTATCTTGAACCCAAGTGATCTTGTCCTGGAAGTGGTATGACCTAGACCGAGGTGTGGCACATCCAGGCCGAGGTGTGGCACAGTTCAGTCAAGTGTTGTCCTTCCTAGCCGGGATCATTGTCATCTTAGTTGCCGAGGCTCTGTCCTTCCAAGCCGATGTCACTGTTACCTTACTGCCGAAGTGTTGTTCTTAGCTGAGGTCATTGTCCTTTGTTTTGCCGATGTCTTGCCTTTTGCCGATGTCATCACTTGCCGGGGTGTTTGCTGTGAAGCTTGTTAGATACGCTTTGTCAGAACCTTGTCTTGTCAATCAGTCACCTTTTTGAGGAGGACCAACCCGGTAGTGCCACGTGGCCGAGCTGAGTGTTAAATCAGCCGGCAGAAAGAGAGAAAACCCCTCATTTGTTATATCTATATTTTGAAGAGAGAGAGAAGCTCTAGAGGAGAGAAGGAAGAGTTCTAGAGAGGGAGTAAAGATCCAAGCTTGATTCCTAGAGATCAAACCGTTAGATTCGTGTTCTAAGGTTAGATTCTTGATCAATGTATGATGTTCCTTATGTTTATGTTATGGCATTGCATGATTGAATATGATTTGTAAGCCATGCATTGTTTTGAAGTTTGGTTTTAGAAAGAGAAGATGATATTCAAGTGTTCTTCAAGAAAAGTTATGTTTTGATCCGAAAGCCCATGCCAAGATTCATGTTTTCATGTTTGTTTTCATATGATCTTCAAGTATGGGTACCCAGGTCCATGTTTTCGAACTCATGGCATGAAAACCCAGATTTTTGTATAAGCAAGTTATGATTTTGGCATTCATCATGCTCATGTTCTTCGTGTTCATGTTCTTCATGTTCTTCACGGGTGGAAACCCAGATTTCCAGACTTCACTTCCCGAAGTGTAGTCGCCGAGATCATTCTTACTTAGACCTTACACTTGGGCCAAGCATCGTATCTCACATTGGCCTACCTTGCATGATCACTTACACTTGTCTTGGTTGAACCTCGACATGCAGCTGCACGCCGAAGCCTTGGTAGCCACACCTCGGCCAAGTGGTGTGGGACCTCGGCACAGACCTGGTTGGTACCCAGCATGTCTTGCTGACATGTAAAACAGTGTTTTGACTCCCAGCATGTTTTCCCGAGATCATTTGCATGCATGTAAGACTTGTTTTAAGAAGTATGTTCAGTAGACTTTGCTATGTGTTTGTAGGACTTGGACCTTTGCTTTGATTCCGACGTCCCAAGAACTAAGTGAGTGGTGCTTTTAATAAAGCTATGTTATAATGTTTTGATAAGCTTTGCTTTGCTTTGTTTTGAAAAGTATTTGTTAAGCATGAATGATTACCCTTATTTTGATGTATCAAGTATAAGCTTTGTTTTGATGTTAAGTATGAAAGTCCCTTGGCTGGAGGACTCTAAACTTTCGCAGCACAATAAGGTGAAAAAGGGCTACGGGCCTAAGTCACACAAGTTTGCAAGTTTTGTAAGATTTGATTGATGAATACGGTTCATCCTACGTTTTGATAAGTAAGCAAGTTTTGAAAGCTCAAGTACATGTTTTGATACAAGTTATGCTAAGTATATGTTTTGATGCAAGCCATGTTATATGTATGTCGTGAATAAGCTACGCTATGAGTACAAGTTTTGAACAAGCTATGATATATGTATTGTTTTAACAAGAACCTCGGGAATCATTCATTGAACCCCTTTATTATTTGTACCGTTCACTGAGTTTCAATACTCACCCTCTCTATATATATGTAGGTTCCAAGCTAGAAGTCGGCCTCGCCGAGATGTGTGTTTGTGCCCGATGTTTTGTATGCATGTTTACGTCGGCAATGCTTATGTCGGCATTTTGTGTTTTTAGGTCGGCAACCTTATGTTTACATCGGCAGTTCTGCAGACGATGATCTCTTGACTTGTATTCGTTATATTTGTTTATGTCAGCTTGTGAAGCTCTTTTGTAAAGATGTAATATGTATTTTGTTTACGTTGTATTCAAGTTGCAAAGTTATGTAAGGATGCATGCCATTCCATTTGACTTATGCACAGCTCTTATGGACCACTTGTATTTTGTTATTGCTTCCACTCTTGTTAGCCCCATAGATTATACTCTGATTGTGTGTGATCTTTGCAAGTTGGCCTTTGGTAATCTCGGATTACTGGCCATCACGGCACCATCCTACTAGGGGCGGGTTGGGGTCGTGACAATTGGGAGCCCTGTTGACAACATGAGGTGTTAAGAGTTGAACTTTTTGAGGAAAAAAAAAACAAATTGAATATCCAAAATTGAAGCCCTATGTATGAACCCTTCTTCTCTAAGCTCTAATCTTTGCTTTAGGTTGCAATTATTGCAATTATTACTTATTTGATATCCAAATTGAATATATTTTTTTTCAGATTACCAGGATTGATAAGGAGAACAATCGTGCTTCAAGAACAACCCCAGATTCAGAGAGCAAGAGAAAGAAGGTTGCTAGCATGTCTTGTGATTTCTTGGGTGCTGTTTTGTTGGTGGATCATTAGTGGTGGTGACCAGTGACACTGAAAATGAGAAATGGAATTAGAAATTGATGTGAATTGAGCATATGTATGGGGTTTTGGGGATATGAAAGGGACTGAAGCTATGTTTTGTAATGGGGGTGAAGTAGCACATTGTAATGGGGCTAAAACTTAGTTTTGTAATGTTATGTTGTTTTGTGAAATGAGAATGAACTTGTGTATTGTATATTTATGTTGTTATGTGAATTGAAAATGAATATGTTTTTTGTGATTTTTATTATGTTGTGTGAATTGAATATTAACTCTCTCTCTTTTTTTTTTTTCTTTTTTTTTTTGTTTTTTTTGTTTTTTTTTTGGGTGATGTTTTGGTTGAAATGTGGAATGAAAAACAAAAGTAATCAATTAAACACAAAATATTTTCTAATGTAATGAAAACAAACAGGTAATTTGTAAAGTTATGTAACATGAAAATGAACATGTATTGACAACTAAACACTAACTGAATTAAACAAATTCATCATAGATAAACCATTGGCAATGACAAAAAAATAGTAAGAATATAAACTAACTTTCAATTGATCATATAAAATAGCAGCAGCAACGGTCAACAAAACAAAATTCCACAAAAGCAATTGTCTTTCTCTGTTACCCTTGATACACAAACAAAACAAAAGAAAAATTCTTGGGCTGCTACCCTTGGTTGATTGGAATATGGTGAGTGGGCACTAGCCTACTATCCCTACTTGACTGATTGGAATTTGGGTGAATTGGCACGGCCTTGCTTGATGGAGTAGGCTTTTGCCTTGGCATTGGCATGCTAGATGTGCTTGATTGAGTGCACTTGGCCTTCTAACCTGCATGTTCAAACCAAGAGTATTCATTATTCCATTGTAAACTTCTATTGTGAAATACTAGAACTGAATTTAGATTTCAAAATTCCTTAGGATTTCAAATCCTTTAACAAACTAGAACTAAATTTACTAATGACCAAACCTTTGAATTACTAAATAGCATGCACAAAATTAAACAGAATTCATGGAATTACAGTGTCAAACACAAATTTATACAGAACTCTGAACCCAGTAGCTTATCTATTGGTCAAGCACTTAAGGTAAGAAAGGTAAGCATTCTTTATCATCAGTGTTTACTTTGAACATTTTAGTTTTATTTCAACTCACAAAAGAAAATATATATAAAGATTTAAGACCCAGAAAAGGGAAACTATGATGCTTTTCAATTGAAATATGCTCAATATGAGTGAAAAATTCAGAAACTTGTTCTAACGGAGTCTAAAGAACATTTGAATATAATAATATGCTATAAGATTCCAACTAGAAAACAAAATAATTTGAATCTCTTAATTTGAGACACAAATGATGAGAACAAATTAAGATTCAAACCAGGAAATAATGGAGTCTAAAGAACTCTTGATATGGAAATATACCAGTTGTTAGAAGTTGAAGATATGAATCAAAAGCACAAAAACCCAAACAAAAGGTGGTTGCATAGACCCTTTAAGGGTTACCCAAAATAGGACCAGAAAGCATCAAATTCTACTTGAATTATACAAGAACTGAAATGCACTAAGTCTCTGAACAGTGCTCCTAAATTGGATTTTCGACAGAACCCTGGAGAGCATCAAATGTTTGCTTAAATTCTCCAAAGAAAAACCAAATTCACCAAATGGGTACTTGTAGAAATGGTATTGGAAGAATCAAATTCCTATTTTATAGATCATAGACCAATTTACAGAGCTAGCAGGCTAGAGACGGAAAGTAAAAACCCTAGTTTCAAAAATTAAAGGCAAAATCCAAACCCAAACAGTCATAATTTATGATTTTGTACAGAAATTGAAATCAAAACAAAAACCCTAGTTTTGCAATATCGAGTTTACCTGAGATTCTTGTTGTTCTGGTCGATAATGAGGAGTAACTAACCCAATCTTCGGCATTGGTTGAGATGTGTTGGCTCCAGTTGCTCAGTGTCAAGTGTGAGCGAAGAAGAAGGATGAGAGAGAGAGACCAATTATCACAGATTTCTTGGGTCTGGTCTGAGAAAGAGATAAAGAGAAGAGAGAAAACGTGCGTGTGTTTGTTTTTGGAGTGGGTTTTGGAGAGAGAGTGGTTGCCAATGCTTTCTATCAAATTTGGGCCATTCGAGTCGCAAATTTTGAGCTACCAAGCTTTTTCCTGTTCACAATACCATATTCTGTAGTGTTAAGAATTTGCCACTACACACCATTGTGCATTTCGAAGAATGGTGAAATTTTATTAAAATTTGAGAATCGGTTAGTTCTTTACAATCCAAAAGATGGTAAATTTAGGAATCCTGGAATACCTAACAATACCTAACATGTGCAACTGTCATCCAGTGGATACCTATGTTGAGAGCTTAGTCTCGCTTGATGGTAATAATTTGGGTTAGAGGCAAAAAACAGTATCAAAAGCTCGAGAAAGGTAAAATTAGCATATCTTATTATTCCTTCAACACTCTATGTTTAATGCACAAAGATTTCTTTTCTTTTCTTTACATGGACAACCTTGCTTTTATGTCTATATGTTCAAACGCAAATCAAATAAAAATAAGACACCCAAAAGATCAAATGAGTTATAGTTTTCTCCACTTTGGAGGCGTTTACAATTGTCACATATTCATTTTCTCTCCCGAAGGTTGTCTCTTTCAAGTAAGCATATTGCACCATTCTTGTTATTTTGTCAATATCCATGCCCAATTTCAATCTATCCAGCTTTACCAAATTAGGGTTTTTTAGGGTGTCATATACTTCATGGTTTGATTTTGAACTATGAAGGCCATTGAAATAGCCTCGTCTAGAGTGTGTTGTTACACAAAATAATGTATGCGTGAGAGAGAGAGAGAAGGGGCTATTTTTGTTATTTTTTCTTTTGTATCTGTTTGAAACTTCAATGGAGGTAATTGTAATTTACATTTAATTTTACTTCTATCATGGTATGCTTAAAAATGGTCACCATTGCTTGTGTGAAAGTTGATGCCTAAACTTGTTTTATCTTTTTGAATAGTTGCAACAACCAAAAAAAAAAATCCTGGCATTTTTGTGTTTGTTTTTCTAAGAGGTGTTTTTTGAATCTGATTAACAGCATTTTCGGATTCTCTTCAATTGGACGCCATTATTTAGGGCCTATTCTCATCCATTGTTGAAGTTGTCATGGAAGGGCAGCTCCAGTAGAAAATAACATTTCGAAGTAATACATATTTTGTATCCCCCATCCTCTACATTATTTTCATTTTCATTTTCATTTTGTTTACATCACAAGTACTACATTTGAGGTGCAATTTTAGAACCATCACTCTTGTGGATAATCATGATTTGTTTTTGGGTCTTATTTGTATAGGCTTCTGTTTTGATGACAGTCAAGTAATGAGTTGTCTTCTCCTTCTTTTTTAAGCTTGTACTTCATCAAGTGTAATCAGAAACTTAAACAACAATGATAGAGAGCTTTAATTTTGAACAAAAACATAGGCATACACATCATATCATATGTGGGTCTCACTCCTTACCACATCACTAAAGCTCTTTTTAGAGCCCCAAAATTAGAGCTCTTAATCTTTATTCGAACTTAAAATAGATGCTGAAAAATTATTGGGTGATTAGATTCTTCAAACTTCTTGTGGGTCTATGTTGAAGAAAGCACTTTATTATTCTTGTGCTTATTTATTTAACATAGTAGATGTACAAAATAAATTATTCAAATTATCCTCAAACAAGGGGAAAAGCCTTGTCCAAAAGAAAAGTAGAGAAAGGGTTAATGAAGTATTAGTAACATGTAGAGTTAATTCCTTGACATTGAATAGCGATTTTGAGCCCTAACCTGTGTTTGAATTGAATCCAGTGTCACTGCTGTGCGAAAAGCACATTAGTGACTATTGTGCGGTCTGTGGAACTCATTTATGGTCCTATTTTGATGATTCGAACCGGTGAAAATTTAGGAAATATCGAGAACAATATACTTATAAAAAATCAAGTTGATCGGATATTAATAACCTATTCATTAAATAACACTTTTATTTAGTTTGATACATACATATTCATTTTTTTATATAAAGATGTTATTTGATGAACAGGTTATTGATGTCTGATTAACTTAATTTTTTTACAGGTATATGGTTCTCGATATTTTCTAAATTTTCAACGGTTCGGATCATCAAAATAAGACCCGAAATGAGTTCCACAGGCCGCACAATAGTCACTGTTGTGCTTCATGCACATCAGTGACATTAGCTCAGTTTGAATTTATTTTGGGTAAATTACACTTTGCTCCTTTTATGTTTGGTCACTTTCCTACTTTGGCTCCTAAAGTTTCTTGTTTTTTTTTTTTTTTTTTTTTTTTTTTTCCATTTTGGCCTTTTATGTTTTAAAAAAAAAAACAAATTTACTCTTAAAGCTAACTTATGTTCAAAATTAAGCAAAAAATATCATAATGACTGTCACAAAATATAAAAAAATATATTATTATATTGAGATTTAAGTTTATTTTAGAGATATGAGTTATATATAATAAAATATTTTTATGCCACGTTACTATCAATATATTATATTTTGTCTAATTTTTAATAGAAATTAATTTTACAAGTAAACTGAGGAAAGATTGAAACATGAAGGGTTAAAGTGAGAAAAAATAAACTTTAAGGGCCAAAGTGAAAAAATAGCCAAACATAAATGTGGCAAAGTGTAATTTATCCATTTATTTTATTGGTGGCTAAATCTCGTGTTTTATACAAACTTATAGGGGGACAAGGAAAAAAAACAGAAAAGAAAAAAAAAGGCCAGTAATAGTATATATAAAATTAGATAAAATTACATAAACATGAAGTAAATTAAAAATATTAGTAAATCAATGAAATATTTCTCAAATTGAAAAATTTCTCAAATTGAAAAATTAATGAAAGCTTTGAAAGTAATTATGAAGAGGTTGAATATGGAATTTTTAGGACAAACCTACCCTCTAACCTCTTTTCTTTCTATTTCCCTATTGTATATTTGTTTACTGTCGTTAAGAATAGGACTAAACAAGGAATCCATAAAATCTACAAACTGAATCAGTCTAGTCTAACCTGGTAAGTTTGGACTGGATTTTTGAATCCGTGGTCCAATTATGGATTGAAAAATTGAGGAACCGTTTCTAGTGGATCGTTTTCGGATTTCACTTCATGGTTTCGGATTGGAACCGATCCAAACTATATGCAACTTAGATTATATTCACACCATGCATCCCTGATACATACTATATCCTATCTCTTATATATCAAACCAAAATCCTAATTTATAACATTTCATTCTCTTCTATTCTCTTCTCTTTGTGTGCAACAGCTGCTTTGTTGTTATTGTTGTGTCATTTCATAGTTTTAGTTTTGTAATGGTGTAGTGGTAGAATCAGTTTTTTTTTTTTTTTTTTTTTTTTTTTTTTTTTTTTTTTATAAATTTGGTGATGGCTACTGCTATTGTTGCTGTGGAACTAGATATTATATTTGTTTAAATTAATTGTAAAACAATATGCATGTTTATGTTTTGAAAAATTATAGACAGATTAATGTTAAAATGAAAATGTTATATGATTTTTCTTTATTAATAGATTATGTGAATCCATGGTTCCAAATTGAGCTAAACCATGTTTAAATGGTTTGGTTCGGATTGGTTCCATGATTTAAATGGATTGGATTGGTTTCAATTTTTATGAAATCGTAGACAACGGATTGGTCTTGGTTTTATTCCAAACCAAACCAATCTAAACCATGCCCACCCCTAGCTGACAACTATTGTCATACCTTCCCCCGGTATCCCTGACCCTTCTTTACCATCCCCCAACCCTCTTCAGCCACTTTCATTCCTTACAACTCTTTCATTGTCATGGATTCCATCTCTCGCCACTCCAATCACCATAAACCTCCTCTAACACCTCTTTGTCATGACCCAAAACACGTAACACACATTCTTGCAAAAAATAATTTGGCACATGTGTAACTTGTATCTAGCAAAAGGGGCACTTCCATAAAACTTTGTTTTGCAAAAAATGGTGGTTGGACGCTTCAAGTCATCATAAGGAAATGCTAGGGGGTTTATTGCGGCTCCAATGCCTAAGTTTTGGTTAAAAATAAGTTGTTGGGTGAAAGAGATGAGGATTTCAAACGGTGGGAGAGTAATAGAGGGCGATTGGTCTAAAATCTTGTTGCCAGGTTTTTGGTCGTTACGCTCGAGCGGGTCGTCTAGCGCTCGAGCGGAGATTGCACACTCCCAGTATCTCGTGCCTCTGCAAAAACTTCTGCAGGTGTGTTTTCTACGCTCAAGCGGGTTTTCTTACGCTTGAGCGGTCGCGCTCGAGCGGGTATGTTGGCGCTCGAGCAGGTAGTACTCTGTTTGTGAAAGTTCTGGGAGGGGGAAATCTATGCTCGAGCGGACTAGTTTTCACACTCGAGCAGATATACTTTACTCTTGTGTCTTGGAGCTTGAGTTGGCTTCTTGCGCTCGAGCGTGTCCAGATTTTTGTGCTTGATGCTCGAGCGTTGTATTCTCCGCTCGACCGGGAGTGTCGTATATCAGATGGCAGCTAGGCATTTTTGAATCACTTTTTTACATTCACTCTCTCTCTCTTACTTTCCCAAAACCGATTTTGAAAGCCTCTCTCTCTAGAAACTCCCTTCTCTTTAGGGTTTGATCTAGTTTGACTGCTTCCCTTTCCTTTGGCCTTTGTAAAAGTTGTGTTGATCGTCGAGGGCTTCGTTTTGATCCGAAAATTTTGGAGTTTGGAGCACTTTGGTTTTGGTCTCTTCTCCATTTGAGCTCTAACTTCGAGGTAGGGATATCCTACTCCATCTTATGAGCTTTGTCTTTGAATTTTAGTATTTTGATATGTTGGGGGTTGTTGGGTAATTTTGAGAAAGTTTGGGGTCATTGTGTAATTTTCAAAAGAGGGGTTTTCAAATTTATAAACCCAAATATGTGTAATACATTGAGAAAAGGAATTAATGTTAGATCATTGATGAAAATGGAACCTTAGGGTAGTTGTGAGAATTATGGGAAAATGCCCTCATTTGTTGGTAAATTAATTTGTATAATTAATTTCGGAATATGAGAAATTGAATTGAGAATATTGGAATTGGGAAGATATGGGATGAAAGGGTGTAGTTGGATTAATCTATCACTTACCTAGACATAATGTTGATATTTTATCCATTTTGTGCATTTATTTTATGTTTAGAAATAACTACTTTGGGCTATCGGTGGAGGATAGTCGTGATTGTTGTAGACAATGCATGATGATTAGGCAAACTAAAACTAATCAATGGAATGTGTCATCGAATATGACGGTTGAAAGAATACATTAACTTTATGTATTGATTGATGATGTATATGATAATTGTTTATATGCATTGTGTTGTGTGGGAGGAGATAGGGGATGTACTCCACGGTTTAGGGGAAGATAAGGGATGGACCTCTAAACCGGTTAATGTTTGGGAGAAGATAGGGGATGAACTCCGGTGATACAGCTCATATGCTTATCCGTTGAAATGTTGATATAGCTCATATGCTTATCTCTGGAAGTGTTGATATAGCTCATATGCTTATCTATCGAAGTGTTGATGTAGCTAATACGCTTATCTATTGTGAAATGGAAAATGTTTAATATGAGTTACTATCTCATGTAAGTGTCTCATGTAAGTGTTTGGCCAGGTTCTGAGCCATAGTTATGAATTGAGAATGGGATAAGATGTCATGCCCCAAAACTCACCCCTAAAAGTTTGGGCATGACCTATTCAGAAACGGACAAGTAATCTGATATACATAGTATGCGGGGCCTTGACGGAAGCACCAAAATTTAACATAATAACAAACTCCATTGAGCTACCTCTAATATGCCAGGATCACATGCATCACACATATTATAATAACCAATCACCAGCCAAAATTATACCTCGAGTATCAGTCACATATATATATATATACAACCCCAGCCCTAAGATTGAGCATATTCAAAACATTGAAGTCATGTACATTTAACCTTAAATGAGTAATCAAAATACAAGCCAACATCTTAGCAAAGCTGTTTAGAATAGGTGATCTCGCCTAGTGCCTGAACTCATATAGGTTGACAAAAGGGAACGGACGTCTTGGGTTAGGACTGACCTCTTGGTTGGTTACCTACAGAAACAGACATACAGAGGGTGAGCCAAGCTCAATGAATAGTAATACTTAAATAAAATAATGCTTAACTTGAATCATCGTAAAAGAAAACATATAGATTCGTAGCTTGTCAACACTCATTGAACCATAAATCGTGCCTAAAGTGCTTTAGAAAAAGATAAGAATAGAATTATAAACTCATTGCAACTTCCCTAATTATTCTGAAAATGGATCCCCGCTCGAGCGCCACTTTGGTCGCTCGAGCGGACTGTCCAAGTAACAAAAATGCTGGGAGGTTGATTTTCACGCTCGAGCGGGATTTCCCTTGCTCGAGCGGAAGACGAAAATTCTGAAATTTCCAAAACTTCAATTACAATTCATATTTGGTGTCCCAAGCTTCAAAACACATACTTACCAAGCTTCACAACATATACTTATCAAACTTCAAAACACATACTTACCAAGCTTCACAACATATACTTATCAAACTTCAAAACACATACTTACCAAGCTTCACAACAGATACTTATCAAGCTTCAAAACATATACTTACCAAGCTTCAAAACACATACTTACCAAGCTTCAAAACAGATACTTATCAAGCTTCAAAACATATACTTATCAAGCTTCAAAACATATACTTAAGCATACAATGCAAAGTCCACATAGTTAGTCTGAGCTTGTATTACCTCGTAATGGTCTTAGGCCCTATCTTGGAACATATTAGCTTGCACATAATGTTTTGGCTTGAAGCCCTTGAATGGTGTGGCATAAACTCTTAATCATGGTGTCACAAAGCCCTTAAACATGGTGGCACGAGGCCCTTAGATAATTTGGCATGAAGCCCTTGAATATGTTGGCATCAAGCCCTTGGAAGTTGGCAATAAGCCCTTGTATATTTGGCATCAAGCCCTTGTAAGTTGGCATTATGCCCTTGAAAGTTGGCATTAAGCCCTTGTTTGTTTGGCATCAAGCCCTTGTAAGTTGGCATTAAGCCCTTGAAAGTTTACTTGTATGAACTCAAGTGGTGTCTCACACGGATTCTAGAGGTGGCTCATATCGTAGCACTTAGTTCCGTGTAGCACTTTGTTTCATATCTTATTAACATGAAGGTATTTCATTCGTTCCATTATTTCTTTACATAAGGATGGTATTTCATTCGTTCCGTTATTTCGCTACATACTTGACTTCATTCATATAGAGACATAAGAATTATGCGTTAATAGATTGCTAATGACAATCATTAGCTATAGGTAAAGCGTATTACTACTCACAGTGGTGTTGAGATGACGTGCTACTTCCTCCCGGAATGTGTCCTGCACACATTCAAAACTTGCACATTAGTTCCTTCCTTTTTCTTGTATTTTCGTTCCTGAATCATTATACTTCCAATGAATTTACAATCATCTTAAGATCATCAAAAAAAATAATCTAAAAATAGCTGAGGATCGAGCACGCAAAACAGAACATATAATTTTTCCTTCCTTTCCGCTCGAGCGGTCGTGTCCCTGTTTTGGGTAGTTCGAAGTTCAACCAGAAATTCAGCAACACTACTTCTTTATACATGCAAATCAAGATGAAATTGATACAATATATTGACCCAACTTCACTATAACATGAATTATCATTTGAACACTACCAAATAAACATGATTAGAAGCTTAATCATTCTTTCAACTACTTTATGTTCATAAAACATAACATCTTGCATATATACTTTCATGGAGTTGGCATAAAACCTAAGATTAAGGTATAAATCTTACTCAACACTTGAGTTAGATCCCAAAACAACCAATTAATGAGCATAACTTGTTAATCACACCAACAATTACACCCAATTCTCCATTACAACCCTAGTAATTTCCATATAAAATTGACAACCCTTCCTCACAATTGAAAAGAGAATTTCATACATGATCAAGGGGAAGCTTATATAAAGTGAATTTAACATACCTTGAGTTCAAGATCTACACCCTTCACAAGATTTCTTAACCCTCTTCTTGAAGACCTCCCTTAAAGCCCTTTTTCTCCCCTAATCTCCCTTTCTCACGAAATTGTTCTTGAAAATGAGTATAAGTCCATGTTCAAGCACTATAGATATTTTATAATATGTGAATAAGGACAAAATCCAATCGTTTAATCATTCCGAAATTGAAATTTCGTGAACAGGCTTAATATTACATAAAAATCATGCTGATTACAAATATATAATCAATTTCAGATAATTACGCCCCTAAGGCTTCCAATTTTTAATTCAAACGTTTTAAGTGTAACAGATACTTTCCTTGTTAAATAGATAGACATCCTTAAGCATGAATTTCACTTACTTATCCGTAATTTCTCATGGAATTTCACAGTAAACAGTTAAAAGCACAGAATAAGGACTGACAATATATATCAGAAACATGTACGAGGGTTGGGTTATTACATAAGAAATGGAAAGTGAAATGTAATATGGACATAATTGTCATTAAACTGTAACACAGTGTAAGTTGGAATATAAGTGTGGACCATCTATTGAATGCTATTATTTTAGTCATTGTTTATGGTTGGTTTAGTTTATTTCTTACTGGGCTGTGGCTCACCCTATATGGGACATCATTTTCAGGTACAGGTAGCATGCCACCTCCAAGGACATAGCTTGGGAGGCTTGGGACTGTTGGACTGTTTGTGTTTTTGGTTGTATTGCATGTATATCAAGCCAAAGGCTTTCTTTGTATAAAGCTAGCACTCTCTTTTTGTAACCAAGTGTTGACTTGGAAAGTTGTAAGCCTTTAGGGCATTTACTTTTGATGTCAACATGTAATACACTTTTGTAAAGATTACTCTGATGAAATATATTTATGCTTTATTCTCTTATGTCTAAGCATGCTATTGTTGGATGAAAGAATGGGTTTATTTTGAGGGCATTACAGCTTGGTATCAGAGCGTACCGGGTTCGAATACTTTGGGTATGTGGGAAGTTATTAGTATCACAATGGGTTTGTCTCACTTGATAGAGACTCAGATGTAGTGTCATATGCTATGTGTTTAATTGATAACATGCTTATGTGACTATATAGGTATGGAATGTAGTTTCTAGGATGCTGACTAGATCCTTGGGTTCCTGGTAGTCTTGTTGGAAAAGCACTTGATCAATGCTGTTTCTAACCGGAACTCTGGTAATGCCTCGGGACTGTCATTCTCCGGAAATGAAATTCGTAATTGCTTATGTGATTATGTGCTT
>JAXFYN010001391.1:0-30998 GCA_036172215.1 Camellia granthamiana | reverse complement strand
GGTACATCCATTGGCATAACAGTACAGTAAGCAGTAGGTCTTAAAGACCGGACAGTAATGATGGCCATTGATCAGTAGACAGTAGTGGTTCCACGAGGGAACCGACAGAGATCTCTGTAACAGTAACAGTAAACAGTAGGTGCTAAGGATGCCACAGTACAGTTCAAAATATAGGACATACATTCATTCAGTAAACAATATCAGTTCAGTAAACAGTTCAGTTCAGTATTTCGGAAGATAATCATTTTGAACATATCTTTACACAATTGTTACTCACAGAGTTCTGGGCTACAGTAAGCTAGAGCGTCTCCTCGGAATGCCAACCCTATACAGTTAACAGATTGAACACACACTAAGTTTCACAGTTTGGGAAAGATAATAACTTAATCCCTAATTTGCCTCGGTGTGTTCTACATCCATTTCCTCATTAAGATGTCTTAAACTAGGCCTAAGAATGCCTAGGATGGGATGAGGATGCAAAGATGCACTTAGAAAACATTTTCAGAATTTTCAGTGAAACAGGGTCCCGCTCGAGCGTAACTCACTCCGCTCGAGCGGTAATGCAGACAAAGGTTCCCGCTCGAGCGTCACTTGCCCCGCTCGAGCGGTCTGCAAAACAGTCAGAAGTACTGGATAGGTGAAAATCATGCTCGATAGGGCGCTCGATAGTCACTCGAGCGTGAGACACAAGGTCCCGCTTGAGCGCCAATTACCCCGCTCGAGTGGACTTCAAAACAGTGCAAAGTACTGGGAGCACGAATTTTCCGCTCGAGCGCCAATTACCCCGCTCGAGCGGGAGTCCAAAATCTGGAATTTCCAGATTTGAACTTCCAAGCTCAAACCAAGTTTCAAAGTGTCAAAATCAATCCTCTTGGGCTAAATTTCTGGAAAACCTTTGTAAACACATAGAATGACGAGTTTCAAAGGTCAATTTGTAAAATCAAAGCCCAATGGTGTTTCAATCAAATCCAAATTTCAAACCAAATTTCATGAACATGATCGCAAATAGACATGCATGAACTTTAAACAATTTTCAAGCTTCAATGCTAGCTCAAATGGGCCAATTCCTTTCAAAACAAGATGAAACCATGGTCCATCACATAAATATGAACATGAATGCAAGATTTCCATGAAATCAAACCTCATAATGCAAGGATAAACACATGCATGCATGAATTCTAACTCAAATCAACATGTGAAGCTATTTCCTGACTCAATTCACTAAATTTGACATGAATCATGCAAGAACAAGCTCTAACCATAAACAAGAGGGTAATTACACTACCTTAGGTCTTGAATTAGAGGTATGGAGGCTCAATGTTGCAATCTTCCTACAATTCCTTCCAATTTCCAAGAAATCAACAAGTTGAACTCAATCTCTCACTTTCTCTCTCTCTATGGTCGGTTGCTCTCAAGAAATTAGGCTGAGGAAAAGTTTTGGTTCAATGTGTGCAAGCCTCTAAATGTGTGAGGTAGTGGCCACTAAGTGGCATTTTGGCAATTAAGTCTAACTTGTGCAATTTAGCTTATTTTGATCCAATTTAATCATACTGAATCACATTTCGATTAAATATGCCATAAAATCACATAAATTATGATGGTCCTAAACTATCAATCAATTTCCGGTTCGGCCGCCGATAAGGCCTTCGATTAGCAATTTAAACATAGAACATGAACAGATAACTAAACAGGAAACAGATAGAAATGCAATTCAAACAAATACAGTCAATCAATCAGTTCCAGATTTCATTCAGTCAGTTCAGTACTTCAGTTGATTCATTACTTATCATAATCAGTCCCAGTTTATCAGTAATCGGTAATCAATCAGTCATTAATCGGTAAACAGTGTGAGGGTTGTTACAGTTAGTTATGGGTGACCAAAGTTGTTTTGTCCGTTTATCAAATTTTTTCCCCAATGAAAGGAATTGTCATATTGTGATGTGAAACTGTCAATCAATCTATTTCTCAATTAAAATCATCTATAGTATTTAGATGATCATGTTAAAGGGAAATTTTCTCTGAAAGGTATTAAAATCATCATGAAAGGAATTATCTATTTCTCAATTTTCTCTGGGTTGTAAAGGGAAATTTCTCTGGTTTTGAGAATTTTCCATCGTCAACCTCTATGTCATGTTACATCTCCAAACCACCCCCTGATGTTGAATCACAAGCTTTGCCCTTCATGATCATTTCCTTTCCAGAATTGTCATCAATCTATTCTTAACATTTTCAACTCAGAGAATTTCTCTGGACCTGAATTTCTCTGGACTAATTTTCTTTGGACTAATTTTTTCTGGACTAATTTTCTCTGGACCAATTTTCTTTGGACCAATTTTCTCTGGATTAACTTGAGGGACTTTAGACATTATGAAAATATTATATGTCCTTTATGCTATAAAATCTTAATACAAGGGACCTTAAAAAAAAAACCCCTTCACTTAATTGTATCTATTTCATAATATAATAGTTTCATGTCATCAGTTAAGTAAGAAAATTTTATATAATATATTAATTTATGTAATACTTCATTTAAGAAGAAGGAAAGAATATGAGGTCGGCCTAACACTTGTTGACCTAAAATAAAATGTTATTAAGAGATTTTTAATATATAAATATAAATTCAAATAATCAGTGTGTTTGGTTTGAGTTTTTTGAGTTAAGTTTTTTGAAAATTGAATTTTTTAGTTTTCGTGCTTTTTTTGTTTTTAGTGAATATTTTTAAAATTTTAAACATTTTTTTACTTTTTTAGATGCACCTTACTTAGATGTATCTAAAAAGTAAAAAATTTGTGAAAAAATATTTCAAAAATTTAATAAATACATAAAAATACAAAAAAATGTACTGAATTCTCGTATTTTTTTTTTTGTATTTTTGGTATTTAGTGAATTTTTAAAAGGTTTTTTTCAATTTTTTTTTTTACTTTTTAGATATATTTATGTTAGGTATGTCTAAAAATTTAAAAAATTGCTCAAAATATTAAAAAAATTCAGTAAAAACAAAAAAACATGGAAAATAAGAAAGTATAATTTTCTGAAAAGTATTTTTGAAAAGTGGTAACCAAGCATGGTGAATATCATTAATTTTGAAATTTTTTTTTATAAATTTTTTGTAAGGGTTATAAAACAAAAAGGAATGAAAATTGCCATAAGTTATCTAGTAATTAGAGCTTACATATTTAAAATGAAGTCTACGCTAAGGAGAAAAAAAGTTGAAGACTAAACCTCAACCTATTCTAAATTAGTGGAATTTTTTTTAAAAAAATATTAAAGTGAGTCTTTTTATAATTATAGATGAGATATTTTCAAAATATGTAGAGTTTTTTTTTTAATTTTTTTTTTAATTTAATAAAGTGAACATTTTAAAGTAGAATAGGTACTTTTCATTTATAAACTAAATGGATAGATGCATTTTCTAAATCTGTGGACATTACGCTTGTGAGTAGATACATTTTTTTCTTTTTTTGGTTGTGTGAGGCCCTTTTCAAAGTAGGTGTTATAAAAAAATAAAAACAATTCTTGTTAACAAGTGCCTTAATAACATTACTTACCCAAAAAAATCTTAATAACATTAGTTAAGAAAATTTAGAAGAAGACTGCTATATATCACGTTATTTTGTCACCATTATATCACTAGATATATGGCATGATAGTATCGTTTTTATTAATTTCTTAATAATTATGTCTCTAAATAAGAAAATCAATCATAAATGTCCATATAAGTGGTGATACAATCTAGTGAAAAAAATCCAATAACATAAAATCTTTCTCAATTTAAAATAATTATAAATTTTTTATGACAAATACTTGTTAAGAAAATAGAAAACCATTTCAAAAGAGTTAATAAATAAATTTAGACCACTCTTTAATAAAATTATCTTATAACTTTTCATGGGGCCTTGAGAAATTTTGAGAAAATGGGGTTTTTTATCAAGTGGGGGCCTAAAGCGCAAGTTTCACTCGCTTCGGCTTTAAGCCGGCCCTGACTTTAACACAAGAATAAAATTATGGACAAGTAATTTTTTATTGCCTATTGCCAATGAGAGTAGGGCCCTAAGTAAATGCAACGAAAATACTCGAAAATAACTAATAATGTATGGGTGTTGATTTTCGATCACACAATCAAAAGGGCAACTCAGCTAAAGAGTACGGGCAGAATAGATTAAGTCCAATAACCTGTAACAAGAAGATGAGAATACTAAGCCCAACAACCTGTAACAAGAAGATGAGAATATACCACGGTGGTTCGTCCACCCAGAGGTGTTTCGACAATTAAGTCAGTAATCAATATCTCTAATAAATAATAAATTGTGCTTAAACTTACAAGAAAACGCTTACCTTAGACCCACGAAGGTGTCTTGCTTTTATAACCAAGCAGTGACCTGATTCCTTTAGAACTCTCACTTTAATGGACTCAGGCTCAATGCTCATCCTGGACCCTCATCTAGATAGAGATAAACTCTCCTTGAGCCTTATCTTTATCTAGACTGAGATCCTCTCCCGTTCTAAGACTCTTGCACCTTATTCGCATATCTCGGATTCTGGTATCTCCGAAGATAACCTCAGCCTATCCGAGATCATCTCGACAGCGTGACCAAGCCACGTTGCAACTCGGCTGACACTTCAGCGTCACCTTAGCCACGTGTTGTCATTAACAAAATACTCTCCCCACATAATGAAACAATTAATATATTGACATTAAAACAAAAAAAGGTCTTAAACAACAAACCACCTGGAGCATTCACACTTGAAACAAAGACTTATAGGGCATCCTATAATGACTTCCACGAAAAAAAATAATATTTGTAGTATTTGTAACGTGCAAACAAAGACTTATGGGACTATCAATAATTCAATCTCAAAATCATCATAGTACGTTGGTTGGTTACTTCCTGGAAAGAGTCCTATAGTTGGCATCAAAGAAATAAACAAAAGCAATTTGCCTAATAATTGTTTTCAAATATTATAAAAAAAAATAAAAAAAAAATAGATTTTATAGTAATTGCATTGCCATAGATCACTAAACCTTAGTTGACTTGGAGCATTACGAATTCTCAGTTTTAAAACTCAGTTCATCTCACCATTTTCTCTTAATTATCCCTTCAAACACAAAGCCTACTGCTGCAAACAAGACTTTTCCAGGGGACTTATGCCCTCCACACTTGAAGCAAATCTCTCTTCAAATCTTAAAAATATGCAAGGGATTGCCGCTTGCAATTGTAGCGATAAGTGGTGTTTTGGCTACAAAGGACGAGAGCAGAATAGACGAATGAGAAATGCTTTATCGCAATCTTTGTGCTGAATTAGAGGACAATGATAAATAAGAGAGTATGAAAAAAACAATATCTCTCAATTACAATGATCTGCCTTATTATCAAAAGATCTGACATGAAATAATAAAATTTTGGAATATGGAAGATGATCTAGCTTTGTAGTATGAAATGAGACCTAATTTATTAATATGATGGAGTTTTGTATATGAAATGTCATGTAGTTTTGGAATATAAAATAGGACCTAATTTATTAATATGATAAATATTATGAGAAAAAATTGTAAATGAAATTTGTTTGTATAACATTTTTTAACTTTATTATTTTATTTAGCATTTTCTCCATCCTAAATATTTGTCCATATATTATTGGCCTATTTATCATAATTTGAAAATTGATAATCAAAAAGTAAAAGTTAAAAATAGGTATTTTTTTTAGCTTTAGATAATGATTATTTTTTTTAAACATATTTAAGTTGTTCTTATCTAATAAGCATTATATAAAATAGTTTGATATAAACTCTTAAAAAACTTATTTAACATTTTTCTAATAATAGTAATTACCGTCATAACGTGGTGGTCTGTGATAGTGAAAAATTTATGAATAATATGATATATTATGAATAATAATTTACAAATTATAAGAATTCTAAAATGTAAGACAAAGAATAAATAAATAAAAATAAATATTAAATATAATATTTTAGTATTTCGGCACGAAAATTTTATGACCAAAGCCTTGGCCCAAAACTGATATATTTTTCACATGATTATTGATGATAAGTGCCATTTTGGGAACTTGCCAAAAACGTGGCGTTTTTGGCTTGTGAAGGAAAACGCAATGCTGTCGAAAACGCCGGAACATGCATTTGCGAAGTGAAAAAAAAGCTGCCGGGCGAAATTACCTAAATACCCTCTATGTTAATAAATTACCTAAAATTCCAAAGTTTGGCAAGGGTATATTGGTCATTTTATTTTGATTTGATGCCATAAATAAATATTAAACCTGTCACGCCCCCAAAATTAAACCCATAATACATACTATTAACATGCGGAATTATAAGGAAATAAAGTATCTTATTCCATTCATCAGAGTATCATGAAATAAAAACATCATAATAAATGCCCTATGGGCTTACACCTTGCCAAGCCAACACTTAGACACAATTCCATGAGTTCTAACTCAAAAACAAATAAAGCCCTAGGCTTGAAAGTTTACAAGTTGTTCAAATAAAACAAAAAAATAAAACAAGTCTTCGAGTTCACGTCTTCACAAGCTAATTCTTTGGAGGTAATGAACCACCTGAACCTGAAAATGAAGTTCCCATATAGGGTGAGCCACATCCCAGTAGAGAAATACTAAACCAAGCATAAGAATTAACTAAAGCATTAGCATTCGATACATGGTTAACACAAGATAATCAATTTCCAATTTTATGACACGAATGTCTACATTGTCTATGACATATTGTCTATGACACCTTTCACTTTCCAATATTTATTCAATTTACCAATTATATCATTATGGCTCAGAACCTGGCCAACTATACTAGTGATCCAGATGTCACAAAAATAAATGAGACTAAAACTCAAACCACAACACTTCCATACTTCCAACCAATACACATTACAATGATGTATCATATCAACAACAAATAGCAATATTGCTATTATCAATAAGCTCACATATGAGTGATGTTACTGGAGTCCATCCCCTATCTCCTCCCAACAAATCCGGTTTAGAGGTCCATCCCCTATCTTCTCCTAAACCGTGGAGTTCATCCCCTATCTTCTCCAAACAACATGCATATGCAATGAAACACACAATTGTCATATACAACATATAATCAATACAAGTGATGTTCTGTATTAATTCAACAGTCAACATAAGTGACCTAATTCCCGTTATACCTAAGCCGCATGCAAGGTCTACAACAATCAATGGCTATCCTCCACCGATAGCCCAAAACAATTATTTCTAAACAAGAAATAAATATAACAACACACTGAAATTTCATCATTCTCATAAGTAAGTATTTAAACTACCCAATTACACATTTAAATCACTAAACTTCCCAATCTCATGAATTAAACCCAATATCCCAATATTCCCTTAAATTAATTATATAAATTAATCTATAACAAACCCTAGGGTTTCTCCCAAAATTACCAAACTACCCCCACATACCAAAATACCAACACTTAGGATTAAAACATATAAATGGAGTAGGAAATCCCTACCTCGAAGAAAGAATCCAAAAAGAAGAAGATGAAGATGATGCCCAAAACTCCAAAGTGCTCCAAATCAACAACCGTTCAGATTAAATGGAAGCCTTCGACCCACTCTACCTTTTTAATGAAGGAACTAGGTTAGATACTCACTCTAAATAGATGAAACCTAGTAGAGAAGATGAGTTGGGAGAGAGAAAACTCGTAACCTAGGGTTTTGGATCAAAAGAGGATGAAAAAACTGATAAAAAAACCCGCTGCTGCCTTTAAATACTGGACAGGCTCGCTCGAGCGAAGACATGGTCGCTCGAGCGACCAGACACAAGGAAAGCTCGCTCGAGCGAAGAGAATCTCGCTCGAGCGAAGAACGTAATGCTTCAGGTCTGCAACCCAGAAGCATGCTCGAGCGACAGAATGCTCGCTCGAGCGAAGGAATCGAAAACATACACCTCGCTCGCTCGAGCGAAGGAAGCTCGCTCGAGCCAAAGACAACCAGTTCGCTCGAGCGAAGAAAAGCTCGCTCGAGCCAACAAACACTGCGTTCAGGTCTAGTACTGGACGCAATCCTCGCTCGAGCCAAGAAATGCTCGCTCGAGCGACGGACCAAAAAGGAAGACCTCGCTCGAGCGAATAGAAGCTCGCTCGAGCGACCAAGCCAAAAACTGAACATCAACCCTTGGTTTCTAAACCCAACCAACCTGTAATCGACCTGCTCAAAACATCCTATAACCCAAGAATAAGGAATCAAGGGACAACAACAACAATAATATGACAACGGAATCCACGGAACATAAGTCCGAATACAATAATCAAATGGGAAAAGACCGGGATCGCTACAAAACCAAAAAGTAAAAAAGTCAGCTTTTTACCAACTTCCCAAATTACTACCAAAAAAGTCAAAAAACTTGATAAAAAGTCAAAATCTAGTTTTTTATCAACTTCCCAAAACAACCTTAAAGGGTCAAGGTACAATTGGGAGAGATGTGTGCCAAGATGGGAGCCAACTGTGAACTCTCTTTTTTTGATTCAAACGGTGTAGAGTTTGTAAAGAAGATGACTCATAAAGGAAAAAAAAAATCAAATTAATCACATTATATTTAACTTAAAGCAATATATAATTTATTTTTAAAATAATATATTATTTTTCGTTCTTTAAATTAATTAGTCAATGACACTTATTTGGTTTCTCACTCCTTTCTACTTTCATCCTGCTTTCCTCACCGCTATCCTACCTTTATATATTCACTTTTTCAGTGGATAGGATAGATATGGCATGGGTCCAGCTTTTTTACTTAGGCGTCTATTTTAAAAGTTTATTTGGATCAAGTTTCAAATTATCCAGACCGACTTAAAATAGACCCTCGTAAATCACAAAACAAGAGGAAATAGTGTGTTTGGTTTGAGTTTTTTGAATTAAATTTTTTAAAAATTGAGTTTTTTATTTTTTGTTTTTAGTGAATATTTTTGAAATTTTAAGCATTTTTTTACTTTTTTAGATGCATCTTACTTATATGTATCTAAAAAGTAAAAATTTGTGAAAAAATATTTTAAAAAATTAACAAATACATAAAAATACAAAAAATATACTAAATTTTCATATTTTTTTTTTATATTTTTGGTATTTATTGAATTTTTAAAGGAATTTTTTCACCAAAATTATACTTTCTATGTGTATTTATGTTAAATGTGTCTAAAAATTTAAAAAAATTACTTAAAATATTAAAAAAATTCAGTAAAAACAAAAAAATATGGAAAACAAGAAAGTAAAATTTTTTGAAAACTGTTTTCAGAAAAACGAAACCAAACAAGCTGTCTTTTTAAAAAAAATTTAGAGTTGGATTTTCCTCAGGATTAAAGGTGAGTTGTTCAGATCCATAAGACTTTGATTATTTAAATCGTTTATTTTAAAAATCCTTCATATAGATCATTTCTAAAAAATATTAAGTGAATCCAATAATCATAAATTTTTAATTTTATCATATTTGTCACTAAAAATTATTAAATTTATTAGTCTGTATAATATTGCTTTTAAGACTTACATGAATCCACTAGAAGAAGAGAGAATAGAAATTAAAAGTATTCTTTCTCAACTTTTGAATAATTAATTCTTTTAATTTATTTAAATTATTTTAATTTCATAAATTATTCACTGACACAAATTATCAAAATTTAACATTAAAAAAAATATATAAATAACACTCATAAAGTGCACCAAACAAGACCAAGGAAACCACTTAAACCACAAACATCCCCTCATGGAGCATTCCCACTCCAAACAAAGACTTGGCATCTTGCAGTGACAGGAAATTCTAATATACACCATTTAAAAAAAATTACTGTATATTATATATATTCTTAATTAAGTTATTTTTTTTAAAATTATGACTAATTTTTTTGTTTAGTTATGTTATTATTTTAGTTATAAATTATAAATTTTTTAATTATATCTCATTTTTTATTTAGTTATGATATTTTTTAATTATAATTTAAAAAATTAAAGTTATATTATCTTTCCTTTTAATTACAAGGGTGTTCATTTCCCAGCAGTGTCTTTCACGAAAAACAACAAAGGTTATACGTAATCAAAGACTTTAACATTATCAATTTATCACAACAGAATACTGGTTACTTCCTAGAAAGAGTGCGGAAGTTGCCATCTCTGTTTTCACAAAAATAAAATAAAAAATGCCATCTCTGTTTTCACTCAAACCTCAGTTGAGTTTTTGAGCATTACAAATTCCCGGCTTTGAAACTCAATTCAGAAAACCATTTCCTTCTAATTATCCCCTCAAACACAAAGCCTAATACTGCTAACAAACACACAAAACAGAAAATGGCTGAAACTGCAGTGTTCCATCTTCTAGCCAGCTTTGCACCCTTCCTTCAGGGAGAGGTGAATTTGTTGAGTGGAGTTCGGGAAGCAATGGCAGACATCAGAGATGAATTCCAGCGCATGTCGGCTTTCCTCAGAGTTGCTGATGCTACGGAAGAAAGGGACCCCGAACTGAAAGTTTGGGTCAAACAAGTCCGAGAAATATTATACTTTAAGTGTATTATATTTTTGGTATTTAGTGAATTTGTTAAATATTTTTTTTCATGAATATTATATTTTTAAGTGTATTTATGTTAGGTGTATCTAAAAATTAAAAAAATTGTAGTTAAAATATTTAAAAAATTCAGTGAAAACAAAAAATACGAAAAATGAAAAAAAATAAAATTTTAAGAAAAAAAAATTCTAAAAATTGAAACCAAGAGTGATTGCTTTTAAGATTTACATCAATCCCATTAGAAGAAGAGAGAATATAAATTAAAAGTACTCTGTCTCAACTTTTCAATATTTAGTTCTTTTAATTTATTTAAATTATTTTAATTTCATAAATTATATATCAACACAAATTATCAAAATTTAACATAAAAAAGGAAAAAATTATAAATGACACTCATAAATTACACCAAACGAAACCAAGGAACCACTTAAGTCACAAATATCATCTCACGAAACATTCACATTCCAAACAAAGACTTAAGTATCCTGCAGTGACTTCCAACAAAAACAACAAAGGTTACGCGCAAACGAAGACTTTAGGAATCGAAGGGTGTGTCGAAGGTGTGTTGCCTCTAGACATGTAATGAATTTCATTGTAATATTTATTTTTTGATATATAACTTATAATTTACTTGTTAAAAAAAACTCTAGGACTGTCAATATTATCACAACTGAACGGTGGTTACTTCCTAGAAAGAGTGCTGAAGTTGCCATCCTACTTTCATCCTACTTTTCTCACCACTATCCCACCTTTGTTTATTCACTTTTTCAGTGGATAGGTATGGCATGGGTCCAGCTTTTTTTTAATTACGCGTCTATTTCAAGTTTATTTCGATAAAATTTCAGATTATTTAGACTGACTTAAAATAGTCCCTCGTGAATCACAAAACAAGAGGAAAATTGTCTTCTTTTTTTATTTTTTATTTTTATAAATTTTTTAGAGTTGGATTTTCCTCAGGAGTAAAGGGAGTTGTTTAGGTCCGTAAACTTCATCACCACTTTCGTTTTGATAATTTGAATCGTTTATTTTAAAGATCCGTCATATATATCATTTCTAAAAAACATTAGGTGAATCCAATAATCATATTTGTCACTAAAAATTATTAAATTTATTAGTATGAATTTAAGACTTACATGAATCCCATTAGAAGAAGAGGGAATGGAAATTAAAATATTGTTTCTCAACTTTTCAATAATTAGTTCTTTTAATTTATTTAAGTTAATTTTAATTTTATAAATTATATACCGACACAAATTATCAAAATTTAACACAATTTTTTTTTAATAATAAATGACACTCATAAATTACACCAAACAAGACCAAGGGAACCACTTAAACCACAAACATCACCTCGTCTAACATTCACACTCCAAAAAAAGAAATAAGCACCCTGCAGTGACTTCCACCAAAAACTTTAGGACTATCAATATTATCACAACAGAACAGTGGTTACTTCCTAGAAAGAGTGCTGAAGTTGCCATCAAAGTTTCAATTAAAAAAAAAAACAGATTTCACAGCTACCATAAATTTACTCCTGTATTGCCACACATATCACTCAAACCTCAGTGGAGTTTTTGAGCATTACAAATTCCCGGTTTTGAAACACAATTCAGATCACCATTTCTCCTAATTATCCCCTCAAACACGAAAGCTTACGACTGCTAACAAAAACACACAAAACAGAAAATGGCCGAAACTGCAGTGTTCCATCTTCTAGCCAAACTTGCACCCTTCCTTCAGGGAGAGGTGAATTTGTTGAGTGGAGTTCGGGAAGCAATGGAAGACATCAGAGATGAATTCGAGCGCATGTCGGCTTTCCTTAGAGTTGCTGATGCTAAGGAAGAAAGTGACCCTCAACTCAAAGTTTGGGTCAAACAAGTTCGAGATGCTGCTTATGACACTGAAGATGTTCTTGACAAATTCAAGCTTCACCTTGCACATCATCACAGCGATGGATTCGGTGGTTTTCTTCGTAAGGTTTTCTACCTTGCCAAGACTTTAAAAGCTCGCCACCAAATTGCTTCTGAAATTCAAAGAATCAAGTCCAGGGTCATCAATATTTCCGAGGGACATGAAAGGTACCATGATAAATATGGTATACTAGAGCAAGGCTCAAGGTCCAATGTTGTTAACAAGTCATGGTATGATTATCGTGGCGATGCACATCTACTCGAAGAAGCAAAGCTAGTGGGCATCGAAATGCCTAAAAGACAATTGATGGAGTGGCTAGTCGAGGGAGATTATGGGTTGAAAGCGGTTTCTGTGGTGGGAATGGGGGGATTAGGCAAAACCACCCTGGTTAAAAAAGTCTACGATGATGCAACGGCGAAGAAACATTTTGACAGTCACGCTTGGCTCACTGTTTCCGAGTCATTAAGGGCTGAGGATCTCCTAAAGGACATGATTCAACAACTCTTTAAAGAAATCATGCAACCAGTCCCTGTTGGAGTTGAAACTATGAGCATCAATAGGCTAAAATGTCTGGCTAATGATTTTCTGCAGCAAAGGAGGTACGTGGTTGTTTTTGATGATGTTTGGAATGTCAATGCTTGGGAGGCTATCAAATATGTGCTGCCTGACAACAATTGTGGTAGCCGTGTCATTCTCACAACTCGTTTCACCCATATAGCTTCTACCTGTTGCGAAGAAACTAATGGTCATGTTTATGAGTTGATGCCGTTGTCCCAAGAGGAGTCTTGGACGCTGTTTTGCAACAAGACTTTTCGGGGGAACTTATGCCCTCCAAACTTGAAGCAAATTTCTGTTCGAATCTTAAAAAGATGCGAGGGATTGCCACTTGCAATTGTAGCGATAAGTGGTGTTTTGGCTACAAAGGACAGGAGCAGAATAGACGAATGGGAAATGCTTTATCGCAGCCTTGGTGCTGAATTAGAGGGCAATGACAAACTAGAGAGTGTGAAAAAAGCGCTCTCTCTCAGTTATAATGATCTGCCTTATTATTTGAAGATTTGTTTCTTGTACTTGAGCATTTTCCCGGAGGATAGACAGACACATCGCAACATAGCAATTCGATTGTGGACAGCAGAAGGATTTGTGAATGCTATTGAGGGAAAGACAATAGAAGAAGTTGCAAATGGCTACCTCAATGAGCTATTCAATAGGAGCTTGATTCAAGTGGCAATTAGAGATCCAGATGGAAGGCCTTCTCATTTTTGCATTCACGACCTGATGCGTGAAATTATTGTTTCAAAGGCAAGAGAGCAAAACATTGTAACAACAATTTGCAGACAGGGCTCAAGAAGGCTGGAGAAGGTCCGCCGCCTATTGATCCGAAGCACCTCAGATAATGTGGAATATAGCGAGCGTTCTTTTCAACTTCGTTCTTTGTTTGTGTGGGGGCCGATGGATTCATTGCCTATTGCTTCCTTGCGTGAGTTGTTTAGACATAGTTCGAGGCTGCTAAATGTGTTAGATTTGGGAGGTACTCCATTAGATACTATACCAGATGAAGTTTTTAAACTGATCCATCTCAGGTACCTTAGCTTGAGCGATAAAAAAGTGAAGATGGTCCCAAAGTTGATTGGGAAGCTTAAGAACTTGGAGACCTTAAATCTAGCAAGAACCTATGTGACTGAGCTGCCTGATGAAATCCTACACCTTCAGAAATTGCGCAATCTCATATCATATCATTTGAAATCAAGAATCATTTATTTTGAATTTGGAGACATGCATGGCTTTAAAGCTCCATCTCAGATAGGAAGCTTGCAATCACTACAAGTGCTGTTGATGATAGAGGCAGACCAAAGAAGTGAATGTGGGGTTAGTATAGTGAAAGAGCTGGGGAGGCTAACCCAACTAAGGGAGTTATCCATTTGGAATTTAAGAAGAGAAGATGGGGTGACTCTGTGCTCTTCCATTGAGAAGCTCGGCAATCTTCGCATATTACAGATATTTTCAACAAAAGAGGATGAGATCCTTGATTTGCAATCTTTGTCTCCAGTTCCTCAATTTCTTCAACTGTTAAACTTGAGTGGACATTTGGAGAGGTTTCCGCACTGGATACCTTCTCTCCATGGCCTTGTCACTTTAGTTTTAGGGTGGAGCAAGTTAAGGGATGATCCTTTGCAATCCCTACAAGAATTACCCAATTTGGGTCATCTTATACTTGAACAGGCATACGAAGGGGAGGGACTGTGTTTCAAGGCAGGAGGATTTCAGAGGCTTAAATATTTACGTCTTTATAAATTAAAAGGATTGAGATGGGTGCGAGTGGAGAAGGGAGCAATGCCCCACCTTGAAACTCTAACAATCAGAAATAGTGAATTGATGGAGGAGGTCCCATCAGGCATCGAACATCTAACCAACCTCCAAACGTTTGAGCTTTGTGAAATGTCTAAGAAATTGATTTCAAAGTTAGATCGAGAAGTACAAGATGAGGATTATAGAAACATAGCGCACGTTCCTGAAGTTAGAATTTGGTACTGGGAACATGATCAATGGAAAGTAAAGTTTGTATGAAGAGAGAGGAAGAGAAAGGAGAAGAGCTCTCTCTTGATTGGATCAGTGTCATAGTAAATAACCATTTTTTTCTCCCTTCTTGCCAGATGATTTATTTTCTTCTTGATGTAGATGATAATTGGCAAGAGTAATTGATTGCACTTTATTTTTACTTATTTAGCTTCTATTTGTTTGCTGGGGCGATTCTAAGAATTTTTTTTTTTTTTTTTTTTTTTTTCAGGTAGGCATTCAAAATTTTAAATTTTATAAATATACTAATTTTCTTCCCTCCCAAAAAAAAAAAAAAAGTCTAATTTCTTTATAGTTAATTTGTGCAATAAGTTATAAAATAAAATTTTGAATGGTCAATGAATTGGGAACAAAAATACACATAAGATTTGAGATAAAAAATAAAATCCATATAAAGAAAAGGATTAATTACATTCTTCACCTCTCTAGGTTGATCCAAAATTTACTTCAGTCTCTATAATTTTAATTTGAACAATTTAATCCTTATACTTTAAGTCTAGTTTCAGTTTGGTTCTTCTGTCTACATTTTGTTAATTTTATCTACGTGTACATGTTAAAAAATTAAGAGGTGTCTAAAAATTATTAGTTTTAATCTCCAATTTGGATGAAAGAACTAAATTGAAACCTTGGAAAATTAACAAGTGTCCAAAATTGTTAATTTATTTTGTTTACGTGTACACCTTAGAAAATTAAGAAGTATATCAAAATTATTATTTTAATCTCTACTTTAGATGGAAGAACCGAAGCAAAACCTTAAAATATTGACAAATGTCTCAAAATTATTAATTTTAACATCCAATTTAGATGAAATAACCAAATTAAAACAAGGCTTAAAGTGTATGGGCCGAATTGTGCAAATTGAAATTATAGGTACTAAAGTGAAATTTAAGTCAAACTATAGGGGTGAAAAGTGTAATTAATCCCAAATTTTATATTGAATTATTGTTTAAAAATTTATATATACTAGAGAGAATAAACAAAAACAAAAGAAGAATCTATATATATAAACTTAAACCACATGTATGTTAGTATAAATTACACTTTTCCCTTTTTATATTTGGTTATTTTCTCACTTTAGTCCTTGAAGTTTGATTTTTCCCATTTTGGTCCTTCATATTTCAAGGTTTTCTCAATTTACTCCTAAAGCTAATTTCTGTTCAAAATTAGATATAAAATATCACATTAACTGCCACATAACATAAAAATATATTATTATATTAATATTTGAGTTTGTGTCAGAGGTGAGTTTTTTATAATAAAATATTTTTATATTCCGTGAATATCAATATGTCATTTTTTTGGACATAAGTTAGTTTTTAGAGTAAATTAGAAAAAATTTAAAACATAAAGAGTCAAATTGAAAAGTAAATAAATTTTAAGGGTCCAAAATGAAAAAAATAATCAAATATAAAGGAGGCAAAGTGTAATTTACTTATATATTAAGAGCATTAATGGCCACATTTTCTTATTATATTTTATTTATATTCTCATGTATCAACACTATATTAGTAAGAAAAATTATTCATCCCTTAATTTTGTCCCTCCAAATCTACCATTAATAATGCGGAATTGGGGGTTAAAGATGAGAGAGAGAAATGTGAGATCACTTCACATAAATCTTAGCCACATCATTAAAGGGTGAAATTGAAAAATCTTAATTAAGAGATGTAACACCGTTCATATTAGTATTTACAAATAAGGTAATAAATAAATTATTGTAAGAAAAAATGGTAACCATACCATTATTGTTTTAAGAATTCTTGGGTTGTGGATTGAATGTTCAATGAAGTAGATTGGAGTGGGTGTTCAACAGAGCCAACTTTGGCAGGAAAGCCGGCAATGCCGTTGCTTTGGAACTCCAAAAAAATGATTAAAACAAAGGGCCCAAAGATTAATCCATTTAGTATATTCTTAAATTTGTTAGTTTTTCTAGTTTTTATAAGTGATTAAAGTTGATATTTTTGACGAAAAATCACTGTATTCAAATAATCTCTATTATTTTTTTCTTTAAGAAAATAGCCTTATAAGCAAATTTATAAAGGTGCCAAAAAAACTGGAGTCAAATTTTCTTATGCTAAACAGTTACTAAAAAAAAGTTACAAAATATATATATATCAAATAAAATAATTTTTTATTTTTAACCAGTAAACTAATATTTTTTAGCTAACTCTCAAAGATGTCTTATATCAAAACAAAATTGCTTTGGTCTTAAATTTTTTATGATGGCATGAAGTATCAATTTTAGAAAGAAGGGAAAAAAATGTTGAGGATAACAGTCATACCATCTTACATGAATAACAAATGGAATTATGACTATTATATCCAACATTTACTAAAGTTTTAAAACAACTTGGTCTTAAATTATCTCCAAGGTAAATTCGATTTTAGCATTTAGTTGTGTTAATTTAAAGACACAAAAGAAAAAAAGAAAAGAAAAATAAATGAAATAGAAGCTTCTTTTTTTCGTCCATATTTCTCTTTTGTTTTCCTTTATCCCCGCAAATTTCTTTCAAATTCTTAATTCAAACACAACCTTAAATATCAAGAATTAAAGCGTTACAGTTGTTTCAGTGGATAAAGACTTAGATGATCACAATCATGAGCTAAGTTCGAACCCAACAACCTTCTTGCTCATGCTATGAGATTTATATAATGTTTTTAGATGTATTTAAAAGGAAGTAGTTTTTCTCTGGTTTGACATTGGACTGGAAGGTTCAATTCGGTTCACGATGAATCTATCTCGAACCTATCTTAATGAATCAAATTGTTCATCTTATAGAACTTGTCGAGCATATTATTCATACTAAAAATCAAAGGCGGGCATAAGATAGGCTCACAATAGACCGGATTGGACCTCTCCCATTTGATGAATGATTGGAGAGAAGTTGATTTAAAAAAAAAAATAATAATAAAAAATAGTAGTGTCAACAATTAATTTTTTCCAGAGACAACTTAACTTTTAAGTCACTTGAGTCATTGTCTAAGACTTACTTAAAAATCTAAAAATAAAAAAGGATAAAATTCAATTTATTGTGATTTGAGCCTGGAACAGTTTACTCCTTTATGATTCAAATATATACATATTGCCCCCTTATAGTTTTGGACTAAATTGCAATCTAACCTCCATTACTGTTAGTAGTCAAAAGACTATTTTACCCTTCCACGAAAATAACCAATTTTCATTTTTATCTCTTGTATTATACACCTAATTTTAATTTAATCGCTGATTGGGTGGCTAGTCGAAGAAGGTCCTTGGCTGAAAGCCGTTTCCGTGGTGGGAATGGGAGGCTTAGGCAAAACAACCCTTGTAAAACAAGTCTACGATGATGCAATGGTGAAGAATCATTTTAACAGCCATGCTTGGCTCACTGTTTCTGAGTCAATCAGGGTTGAGGATCTCCTGAAGGACATGATTCAACAACTCTTCAGTGAAATCATGCAACCAGTCCCTTTTGGAGTTGAAACTATGAGCATCAACAGGCTGAAATGCCTGGGTAAAGATTTTCTACAACAAAGGAGATACGTGGTAGTTTTTGATGACATATGGAATGATAACGCTTGGGAGGCTATCAAATATGTACTGCTTGACAACAATAGTGGCAGCCATGTAATTCTCACAATTCGTTTTGCACATATTTCCTCTACCTGTTGCGAAGAAAATAAAGGTAATGTCTATAACTTGATGCCCTTGTCCCCAAAGGAGTCTTGGAAGCTGTTTTGCAACAAGACTTTTCGGGGGAACTTATGCCCTCCACACTTGAAGGAAATTTCTCTTCGAATCTTAAAAAGATGCGAGGGATTGCCACTTGCAATTGTAGCAATAAGTGGTGTTTTAGCTACAAAGTATTGGAGCAGAATAGACGAATGGAAATGCTATATTGTAGCTTTGGTGCTGGGTTCGAGGGAAATGACAAACTAGAGAGTATGAAAAAAGCACTCTCTCTCAGTTACAATGATATGCCTTATTATCTGAATATTTGTCAACATTTTCCCTGAGGATCAACAGATAATATGCAATAGACTGATTTGACTTTGGACAGTAGAAGGATTTGTGAAAGCTACTGACGAAAAGACAATAGAAGAAGTTGCAGTGGGTCACCTCAATGAGCTATTCAATAGGAGCCTGGTTTAAGAGACACAGAGAGGTTTCAATGGAATGCCTTACAGTTTCCATATTCATGACCTGATGCGTGAAATTATTCTTTCAAAGGCGATAGAGGAAAACATTGTAACAAGGGCTCAAGGTGGCCGGAGAAAGTTCGCTGCCTATTGATCGAAAGAACATTGGAAAATATAGAATATAGCGAGTGTTTTTCCCGACTTCGTTCTCTGTTTGTGTTGGGGGCAGTGGATCTACTGCCTAATGCATCCTTGGGTGAGTTGTTTAGACGTGGTTCGAGACTATTAAAGTTGTTAGATGCCACTTGATATCCTCAGCGGTCATCAATAGTATTCATGTCATGGTGTCTTACAAATTTGGTTTCTGATTTAACATTGAATTTATTAAAAAACCTAAATAGAATTATTTTGAAGATTTGTCTGATATGAAACAAGGTTCAGGTTTACTGAAAACACACAACCAATAATCCATACATACTAATCAACAATAACTAACATCATATCAACAATACCTGAAAACATAACAAATACATGCGTCTTAATTAATAATAAGTAAACATCATATCTCCAATACTGAAAACACACAGCCAATACATACATATTAATACTAGAACTATAAAACCAGGTACCTTACAATGTTTAACATAGTTATACGCCAATGTGAGGGAAGTCTTTCTCTTCGGGCGCAAGGAGAACCCATTCTATCTGTGCATCAATTGCCTCATCCACGGTGTCTGTACTTGCTGCTGTCCTCTGCCTTTTTCGTCCACTGCTGTTAACAATGCATGGTATGATTATCGTGGCGACGCACTGTTGCTCGAAGAAACGAAGCTAGTGGGTATCAAAAAAACCCAAAAGACAACTGATTGGGTGGCTAGTTGAAGAAGGTCCTGGGCTGAAAGCAGTTTCCGTGGTGGGAATGAGAGGCTTAGGCAAAACAACCCTTGTAAAACAAGTCTACGATGATGCAATGGTGAAGAATCATTTTAACAGCCACGCTTGGCTCACTGTTTCTGAGTCAATCAGGGTTGAGGATCTCCTGAAGGACATGATTCAACAACTCTTCAGCGAAATCATGCAACTAGTCCCTTTCGCAGTTGAAACTACGAGCATCAACAGACAGAAATGCTTGGTTCAAGATTTTTTGGACAAAGGAGATACGTGGTAGTTTTTGATGACGTATGGAATGTTAACGCTTGGGAGGCTATCAAATATGTGCTGCCTGACAACAATAGTGGCAGCCGTGTCATTCTCACAACTCGTTTTGCACATATTGCCTCTACCTGTTGTGAAGAAACTGAAGGTAATGTCTATAACTTGATGCCCTTGTCCCCAAAGGAGTCTTGGACGCTGTTTTGCAACAAGACTTTTCGGGGGAACTTATGCCTTCCACAATTGAAGGAAATTTCTCTTCGAATCTTAAAAAAGATGCGAGGGATTGCCACTTGCAATTGTAGCGATAAGTGGTGTTTTAACTACAAAAGATTGGAGCAGAATAGATGAATGGGAAATGCTCTATCGCAACTTTGGTGATGAATTCGAGGGCAATGACAAACTAGAGAGTATGAAAAAAGCACTCTCTCTCAGTTACAATGATCTACCTTATTATTTGAAGACTTGTCTCTTGTACTTGAGCATTTTCCCTGAGAATCAACAGATAATATGCAATACACTAATTCGACTTTGGACAGCAGAAGGATTTGTGAATGCTACTGACGGAAAGACAATAGAAGAAGTTGTAGAGGGTTACCTCAATGAGCTATTCAATAGGAGCCTGGTTCAAGTGACACAGAGAGGTTTCAATGGAAAGCCTTATAGTTTCCATATTCACGACCTGATGCATGAAATTATTCTTTCAAAGGCGATAGAGGAAAACATTGTAACAATAGTTTGCAGACAAGGCTCAAGGTGGCTAGAAAAAATTCGCCGCCTATTGAGCCAAAGCACATCAGGAAATGTAGCATATAGCGAGTGTTTTTCCCGACTTCGTTCTCTGTTTGTGTTGGGGGCAGTGGATCGACTGCCTAATGCATCATTGGGTGAGTTGTTTAGACGTGGTTCGAGACTACTAAAGGTGTTAGATTTGGGAGGTACTCCATTCGAGACTATACCAGATGAAGTTTTTAAATTGATCCATCTCAAGTACCTAAGCTTGAGGGGAACAAAAGTGAAGATGGTCCCAAAGTTGATCGGGAAGCTTGAGAACCCGGAGACCTTAGATCTAGAAAACACCTATGTGACTGAGTTGCCCGATGAAATTCTAAGGCTTACAAAATTGCGCCATCTCTTATTATTTTCTTATAAATCTAGAAGCTTTTACATTGAATTTAGAGACTTCCATGACTTCAAAGCTCCATCTCAGATAGGAAGCTTGCAATCCCTACAAGCACTGTCCAAGATAGATGTAGAATAGAGAAGTGGAGGTGGCATTAGTATAGTGAAAGAGCTGGGGAGGCTGACCCAACTCATTAACCATAGAGAATTTAAGAACGGAAGATGGGGCAACTCTGCTCTTCTCCATTGAAAAGCTTAGCAATCTTCACAAATTATTTGTAGCTACCACAAAAGATGATGAGATCCTTGATCTGCAATCTTTGTCTCCAGTTCCTCCATTTCTTCAACAGTTATACTTGATTGGACGTTTGGAGAAGTTTCCGAACTGGATACTCTCTCTCCATGGCCTTGTCACTTTACATTTAGGCTGGAGCAAGTTAAGGAATGATCCTTTACAATCCCTACAAGAATTACCCAATCTGGCTGTGCTTGTACTTGATCAGGCATATGAAGGGGAGGTATTGTGTTTCAAGGTAGGAGAGTTTCAAAGGCTTAATACTTTACATCTTTGTAGATTAAAAGGATTGAGATGGGTGAGAGTAGAGGCGTGAGCAATGCCCCACCTTGAAACTCTAGTTATCATGGATAGTGAATTGGTGGAGGAGGTCCCCGCAAGCATCGAACATCTAACCACCTCTAAAAGTTTGGGCTTTGTGACATGTCTAAGAAATTGATTTCAGAGTTGGATCGAGAAGTACAAGATGGGAATTATTGGAAATAGCACACATCCCTAAAGTTGTCGATTTGGGACACAAAACATGGTCAAAGGCAAGTGAAGTTTCTATGAAGAAAGATGAAGACGAAGGAGAAAAGCTCTCTCTAGATTGGATCAGTCTCATAATTAGTAACACCACATTTCTTTTCCCTTTTTTCATTTTTACAAATTTTGATGATGATTGTTTTCTTTTGTCTGGATAATCAAATGATAACATTAATTGATTGCAAGACTGTTAATTGTTATGGAAATTGCACGGCTTTTGGTTTAGAATTTCATCAAGTAAAGATCCAATTCTAGCATTTAAAGTATTAATAATCAATTTAGAATCTCCTTCAATAGATTCATCAAAGTGTTAGCTTTCTAAAACCTCAATTTGATAGATGCCACTTGATATCCTCAGTGATCTTGATAGTATTCATGTTATGGTGTCTTACAAATTTGGTTTCTGATTTAACATTGAATTTATTAAAAAACCTAAATAGAATTATTTAAAGATCTGTCTGATGCGAAACAAGGTTCAGGTCTACTGAAAACACACAACCAATAATCCATACATATTAATTAACAATAACTAACACCATATCAACAATACCTGAAAACACAACAAATACATGTGCCTTAATTAACAATAAGTCACATCATATCTAAAATACCTGAAAACACACAGCCAATGCATACATATTAATCAACAAGAAGTAAACATCATAAAATCAATACTGCATATTAATACTAGAACTATAAAACCAGGTACCTTACAACGATTAACATAGTTATATGGCAATGTCAGGAAAGTCCTCTTCGGGCGCAAGAGGAACCTGTTCTGTCTGTGCATCCATTGCCTCATCCACGGTGTCTGTACTTGCTGCTGTCCTCTGCCATTTCCGGGCTGCAATCTTTTTCTGGATCACCATCTTCCATATAGGGCCGGTGTGATCTGATTCGAGTTCCAGCATATCATAATCGAATTCGAAATCGTCAACAAATTTAGCTGCATTTCTTAATCTGATCTTGGTTAGCCAGGACAACCATGTTACAATGGTCAGTATAACAATATTTATAACACGATTCAGATAAAATGGCCACAGCCAGTATGTTGCTTTTAGATTGCAGTTTTAGGAAATAACCCAGATCTACTATCCGAGCATATCTCCAAAATCTTGATGGAATAGAGCCTTGTTTGTGGCTTGGCCAGTCAAAACTTATGCATATTCTACCTATCTCATCAATACAATCTTCAGTTTCAGGTATTCGCAACCGTGTCAAAATCTGTGCTGGTGTCATCAGAGTCAATTTATGAATCAATTCAACAAACATCTGGTATGCACTCATCCTAGTGAGATCTAGGTGCTGTACAATCACAAACCTTAAAAGTCCCAACTTGGTTCAGTCCGAATCATCTTGACATCGAGTGTCTGCATATGCAACATGATTAACTAAAGTGTTTTTAACGTCAACACACACAGAGAGTCCATGTTTGATCACTGAAAGCCCACGAATTGAGGGTTTGAAAGAGTAAACAGTGAAAGAGCTAGTTTTGTAAAAAGACAGAAACCCCTTTGCAATACGATCCATTGATCTCACGTAGTTGTCTACAGACTTGGTTATCAATTTCATCAGATTGGCAGAGAGGTAACAAGCTGCTTTTGCTCCCACATTATCATCATCGTCCTCTCGACCTTGACTTTCTTGGCGACTGGGCTAAATTCTAGGTACCTTCCTGATGGGATTGGTCGATCGGAGCTTTGATTGGGAAGAGAGTGGAATTGGGATAATGGTCAGCCATGAATGGCAAACCATCTTCAGGGTTCGGCAAATGACAAGCCATAGATATGAGTAGATAGAGGGATTCTTCAGTATACCAAGATTGTTGGACTTTCTTCCAATCTTGTAGGACAAGTGTTTGATCAGTGTAAGACTTGATTCGAACATACTCCAAATCGAATTTCTTCTCGGTGAGTTCGGAGTTTTTATCTCTAGTATTCGAATTGGAATTGGAATTCGCAGTGGACATACTTTTTGTGAGATCAGAGTTTTTATCTCAGACACAAATTTTTTAAAGCGCACAACTTTTTTTTGATAAAAAAGTCATTAGATTCGTGACTTTTTTTAGTTAAAAAATCGTTAAAAAATAAAAAATTAATAATTTATATCAAAAGGTTAAATTTTTTTTATTTTTTATACATCTTTTCGTAAAAAATTAAAAAATCATTTCAAATATATTAATTTTTTTACATCATATTTGAGCTAAAAAATTTAAAAATTATTAAAAAATTTGTTCCCAAATAAGGCCTATGTGTTTGGAAAGTTACTGTGACTTCAAGTTTTTTAAATTGATGGCAAACTAACCTAATGAATTAATGATTTTTTTGGCCTTTTTAAGTCCAAAAAAAAAAAAAAAAAAGAAAAAGAAAAAGAAGGCTTTTTTGAAAGTTGCCAAATGACCCCTATGTATTTAGATTGTTTGGTGCAATTTGATTGTTGTGGCCTTATGTTAATAATTTGAACAATTTATTTTTTAAAACATGTTGAGAGGAGTATAGTTTGTTTGATGTGGACTTGTTTTGATAATTTGAACTACTACTCATTTTATAAGACCTATTTGAAAGTTCATCAATGCATAAAGTAAAATTAATTAAATATCAGTAACCATGTAATCAAATTATAAAATAATGCACGGACAAAATGGATCGCAAAACCTGATTTTAAGAAAAAGACTATTTGTTCCTTCTTCTTCCATTTTTTGTTTTTTTGGTATTATTTTGTGACCCAATCATGTGATTACCGATGTTGGATTAATAATTGACCAAATCCAAGTGTACCAATTAGAATTCTATTTCAGATGCTGGAGCTTCAATGTTCAAATGTATGTTTCTACCAAAGAGCATTGTTATTCAAGATCAAAAGTTAGAATCAATTTTCAAATCTAATGATATGGTAATCAATTAGGATATTTAAGGTAACACTCTATCTCATATCTTTTTTCTAATCATTAACCAACAGGTTGAGAAACAGACTTAATTTTTATTTTTAAAAGCCTTTTTTCACGTTATTTTTTTTCAATTTTTTGTTGGGTTTGTTGGCTGATGGGTCGCCTCTTTTGGACCAAGGGACCGGGCCAAGTTTCAACGCTTAGAACCACCCCAATCCTCATTTGGGCTAGTCCAACTTACCTAAGGTACAGGCTTGGGTCTGGTAAGAGCTTGCAAAGGTCGGGCTAGGAGTATTCGTACCAAACGATGAACTTTACACTAAAAATTAGTCGGTAAAAGTCTATTTTTAGTCGGCAAAGATCTTCTACGACTAATTTTTTTAGTCACCACTTTGGTTGAGGATACATGGTCGACAAAAGTAATTTGCGACTAAAAAAATTCTTTAGTTGGGATTCTCTCACATTTGCCAACTAAAATTTTGGTCGTTGAATATATAATTATCGCAACTAAACCATTTTTGCAGTTAAAAATTATAGGAAAAAATTAGTCTTAGGTCCCTCTCCTATTTTAGTAATGAAAGAGATCCACAATATTATTTTATGATGTCTAAGGTCCCTCAATCCCAAACCCATATATCACAGAGAAATTTGTGTCTTCTGAATGTTGCTTCATTTGCTTCTACTACCCATTTGTATGTATGTATAGAGAGACAGAGAGAGAGAGATTAGGGTTTCTTCTACGAAGGAATTTGACTAATCAGGTCACCGGCGACATGGTGGTCGACATTGGCAGCAACATCAGTTGTGAGAAAAAGAGAATAAGATGAGAGAGAGACCTCTGTTTGGCCCTCAAATGGAGCTCGACAGAGCGGAACTACATTCACTGTCACCGTCGTTGTCGCAGGTTTGGCGTTCCATCAACACCAGTCGAGATTTGGTTGGAAAGTCAAGATTTGGTCCATATATTGTTCAGATCACGCAGGATCTTCTCTCAGATTCGAATACAATGTGATTTTGCTGAGGAGGTTTAGAGGGGAAGCTGGGTTGTGTAATCTGTGGGAATGGGAAGAAATTGCAACTTTGTTGATTGTTGATTGTTGTTTGAGTGCCACTTAACTCTTCACTTTTCAGTAGTTCACTTGATGGATGGTGGATATGTAATTCAAGCCATTACTGCCAATGAAAAATCTCTCTTGTTGTTACATATTGAATATGAGAAAAATAAGATGTAAAGATGTCAAATCTTGTACTGCATTTTATATGGCAAAGATGTCAAATTTTCTGCATTTTCTCTGATTGTGATAATTGTTTGTGAATTTTCTCTGCTAGGGAGAATTTCTCTAGTTTGAACTTAGAGAAATTTCAATTTTCTCTGGTTTGAACCAAAGAAATTCTCTGTTCAAATTTCTCTGGTAGGTTTTTCTTGTTCAAATTTCTCTGGCATTGGATTTTCTCTGCATTAGCGATTTTTTCAACAAAATCAAAATTTCTCTAGATAGAAAGCAGAATTTCTCTGGGTTTAAAATCTACTTTTCAACTCCAAATTGATTGTTCTTATTGCATTTATGGTTCTGACTTTGAATTTTCTCTGCATTAGCGATTTTTTCAACAAAATCGAAAATTTTCTCTCTAGAGCCAATGTATGACCATGGAACACATTTTACTGAGGTTTATGATTTTCAACCAGAAAAGATTGTGAGAGGAAATTTCTTTGGGTTGGAGATGGAGATTTTCTCTGGTTTGAGTGATTTTCTCTGGGGTGGAGGTGAGATCTTCTTTGGTTTTGAAGAATTTCTTTGGGTTGATGTGAATTTCTCTAGTGAGATTTTCTCTGTGAATTTTGTTCAAGTTGGAGTTCAAAATTAACAGTTTTGTTCAAGTTTGGAGATAATGAGAGTGGTGATTGTTTACTCAAAGATTCTAGAGGTTTATACAGATTATATGTGAATTTTCTATGGATTTAGTCACTGTGTGAATTTTCTCTGGATTTGGCTATTGTGTGAATTTTCTCTGGATTTAGTCATTGTGCGAATTTTCTCCGAAAACTCGGGATGTGTTGGTTTCTTTTTGATATTTGGTTGCTTCAGTTTCTTTATTAATTTGTTTACTTACTTAGATATTGGAAGGGGAAAAAAAGTGAAAAATGTGATTTTGAATGGATTTTCTCTGGTTTGATAATGATTAGGTATATCTTGATCTTGAGGTTCCTTTTTGATCAATTTTCTCTGGTTGAGTCAAAACACAAATTTCTCTGGAGAGAAATCTCTAGGAGGTCCAGAGAAATTCTCTGGGAAGTGTAGAGAAAATCTTTGGGAAGTCCAAAGAAATTCTCATAATTTCTTTGGAGAGAAAATCTTAGAAAGTCAGAGAATTCTCTGGGTCAAATTTTCTCTAGATTAATGTTGAGGGACCTTAGACATTATAAAAATATTGAGTGTCCTTTATGCTATAAAATTTTAATACCAGAAACCTTAAAAAAAATCCCCAAATTATAATCGCCAAAAATACTATTCTACCAACCAAATATGTTAGTCGCCAATTGTACCATTCTCCGACCAAAAATTTTAGTCTCCAAAAGTAATGTTTGCGCAACTAAAACTTAGTCGGCAATAGACTATTCGCACCAAACACTTGATTGCCAAAATTAATAATTTTACCAACTAATTATTTAGCTACAAATGTACCCTTTCGCCTACCAACATTTTGGTCACCAAATGTGAGTGGTGAAACACCGACTAACAACTTTAGTTGCAAAGTATTGGCTATTTTTCCAGACCAGTCACTTGATCACCAAAAGAGGAAAAATCAAACCAAATTTTGGTCGCAAAAAATTATATTTTGGAAACTAAAAACAGTATTCAGCAAAACTCCAAACCTTTGCCTACCATCTTTTATTAGTCACCATGCAAACTTTTTGCGACTAAATAAAAGTTAGTTGACAAATTGGTCAGAAAATGTAATTTCCTGTTGTGCCACACGATTCATTATAAAATAAAAGTAGAATCCAATGTAATTTTTGTACTTTTAGTGTAATTTTACATATTTTATGCACTTTATACACATTGCACATGTATTGTTACATATTTTTTATGCACTTTATACACATTGCATATCTAAGCCTATTATGACCCCAAAGGCATAGGGAGGGAGTGCTATGCACAGGATGGAGCTCACCTCGCTCTTTTTCACTCATAACTATTCATTTTACAGGGTCTAAAAAAATTATACAAAAATCAGATTAATCAAATAAATTACATGTTCAGATTATATTTGATTTAAAAAATAGATAATTTATTTTTTAAAGTATATTTTCTATTTCATTTTAAAATAAATATGTAATATATGTACTTGATTTTTTGATCAAATAAATATGTAAATATATGTACTTAGATTTTTTAATTAAACTAGTCTTGGAGCACAGCACTCACACGTCACGGCTTGGAGGGCACCGTGGGGTCCCCTGCTCATTATTGATAGTTTTTGTGTGGATGGGTTTTGTAAGATTTTTATTGGTTAATTAGCTAAAAATTTTATTTACAATATTATAATAGTTTAGGTCTTATTTAAAATTTTTTGAACCAATAGTCCTATTTAATTTTTTCAATTTTAAAACTAAGAATATTATCAGTGTTTTCATTTTTAATATTTTTTTTTTCAATTTTGCAGATTAATGTTCCATCATCATGATCCTTTATAAACATAAAATTTTTAATTTTGCACAAAAAAAATAATTAGTTTTTTTTTTTTTACACATAATTTTTTCTTGTTTGTTTATCCCTTTTTGGAGGTGTAGTAGAATTTGGGTCCTAACATTCAAGTGATGATGACTAGCATGTCAAATTACATAGAAAATATCTACATCATCTATATCAGAAGATTATATAAGAAGGTAGATACAATGAAAAAGTATGCACTATCATTAAACAAACTCATTTTTAAAGATAAAACTTACTCCCTCTCATACAAAGTCTGACTTAACGTTAGAGTGTTAACCCCAGCACCCCGACCGAAGTGTTTATTGGTTCAGGTACTGGAGTGAGAATCAGGCAAAATTCTATTTGAGACAAAGAATATTGTAGAATCACTTCTCACGCGCACCACCTTTTGAATTGTGTACAATGAATGTAATGGGGTTTTTTTTATTTTTTATTTTTTTGTAGGGTTCTTGATATTAAGACTTTATAGTATAAAGGCATTCAATATTTTAATAATATCTAAGGTCCCTCAAATTGATCCAGAGAAAATTCGACTTCATAAAGAAAATCTTATCAGAATTTCTCTGGACCTACTTCAACAAGAGAAATTCTCCCAGTCCAGAGCAAATTCACTTCAACCCGAGAAATTCACAAAAACTCAGAGAAATTCCCTTCTAACCAGAGAAATTCACAACCTCCTTAAGCAGTACTTTCACTTTGAGGGAAAACAACAGAAATCAAAGTCTTTTAATCATTGAACAGAGAATATGAATAAATATATGATATCTATGTGATGGAAAAAAACAAAAATTCAGACACTTTTCATAGAGATTAGAGGAGAGTTTAGTATCATATGCATCTTGCTAAGGACAGGTCTACAAAAAAACTATCAACAAAAGACCGACATCTCAATTTATTTGTTAGATAGTAAAAAAAACAATAATAATGATTACCATGATATTATTGATCCAGAGAAAATTTGACTTCACAAAGAAATCTCCAAGTAAATTCTGGAAACAATTTCTGAACTTTGACTTTCCATTCTCTAGAGAAATTTGAAATTTCTCTAGCTTTCCTGCCTTCTTTTCTACAGAAATTTCCCTTCTTACCATCTTAGACATCCACTCTCAGAGAAATTTTGGACATTTTCTAAATTTCTCTGGCTTTCTTCTCTCCATAGACAATTTCCTTCTCTGGCCTTTTCGGACTTACAACAATTACCTCTAGAAAATTTTGAAATTCTCTGGCTCTGGGCTTCACAACCTCTTGAAATGTATTGTGAAACAATATCAACAAACAAATCAATTTTCATATCTTAATCGAACAAATTGAAATAAATCCTTAATTACGATCTCTCAACTCAACACGTGATTTCAGAGAACCAATCACACAAACAAACACAAAATCAAGTTGTGAACATCGATTAAGGAGAAAGGAGAACTGCTCTCGATCACGACCTCAAGCCTACTCGACAAGATTTGTTGGCTATATGATTTTGCGATCTCTGCGCGTCTGCGTCACTCTGTCCTGAAACACTCTTCAACTGTGGAAACAACTTATGATCTTGAGCCTAGATAGTTATTCGCTAAATCTTGAAGGAATGAAATCAAGAGGGCAAATGAATTTGAGCATCGATTCGTCTTGGTCTGAGTATGATGAATCGATATGTATCTTCAGTATTGAGAAATCAACACGATGACCTTGTTGGTGTACTGAACTTCATGGATTAACTTGTGAGTTTGTGTTGTGGAGATGAGAGAATGATAGTGTTCACGTTGAGCAACAAGATCGGATGGTCTGCAAGCAGGGTTTGGACAGATCAGTGTTGCAACAACTCCGAATCGGTGCTGAACGGTTCCATGGTTGATAGCAGCTTGAACGAGAGAGAGAGAGAGAAGAGAGAGAGAGAGAGAGAAAGAGGAGGGAGAAAAGGTAGGTCAGTGAATCGGAGAGAGGGAAGAAGAAATTGTTGGGTACGAAAGACAAAGAGGGAGTGAATTTTCTTGTGATATATGGGTGTAGGGTTAAGGGACTTGACATCACAAATAAATATTGTGGATTCTTCCATCACAAAAATGGAGAGAGGACCTAGACTAATTTCCATATATTGTGAGATGACAAATTTTAACTTGGGTGGATGAACAAACATTTACTACTTGAAAATATTGTATA
>JAXFYN010001390.1:0-31000 GCA_036172215.1 Camellia granthamiana | reverse complement strand
TCAGTAAATTACTTAGAAAATTCAAAGTAAATTCTAGTAAATTCCCTGTAAATTTTCAGTAAATTACTCAGTAAATTCCTAGTAACTTCTCAGTAAATTACTGAGTAAAATTCCCAATAAATTCTAAGTAAATTACTTAGTAAATTCTCAGTCAATTCCTTGTAAATTCTCAATAAATTACTCAGTAAATTCCTAGTAAATTTTCAGTAAATTATTAAGTAAATTTGCAGTAAGTTCTCAGTAAATTGCTCAGTAAATTTTCAGTAAATTCTCAGCAAAATACTGAGTAGATTCCCAATAAATTCAAATTAAATTACTCAGGAAATTCTCAGTAAATACTCAATAAATTACTGAGTAAATTAACTGGAAATTCTTAGTAAATTACTGAGTAAATTGCTAGTAAATTACATTGTAAATTCCCAGTAAATTCTCATTAAATTACTCAGTAAATTCACAGTAAATTACTCAGTAAATTCTCAGTAAATTACTGAGTAAATTCCAAGTAAATTCTTAGTAAATTCCCAGTAAATTCTCATCAAATTACTCAGTAAATTCCTAGTAAATTCTCAGTAAATTACTTAATAAATTCCCAGTGCATTCTCATTAAATTACTCAGTAAATTACTGATAAATTCTAATTAAATTACTCTGTAAATTCCCAGTAAATTCTCTGTATATTATTCAGTAAATGGCCAGTAAATTCACAGTAAATTACTGAGTAAATTTGTAACGCCCTCAAAATAAACCGATAAACCATACATTCTTAAACATAAGAGAATGAAGCATAATTACATTTCATCAGAGTATTCATTACAAAATGTATTACATGTTGACAATGAAAGTAAATGCCCTATAGGCTTACAACTTTCCAAGTCAACATTTGGTTACAAAAACGAGAGTACTAACTCTATACAAAATAAGCCCTTCGCTTGATATACATGTAATACAACAAAAGAACAACAAAAAAGGTCAAACAGCCTCAAGCCTCCCAAGCTACGTCCTTGGAGGTGGCATGCTACTTGTACCTGAAAATGATGTCCCATATAGGGTGAGCCAACGCCCAGTAGAGATATGCTAAACATAATATGAGCAATAACTAAAACATTAACATTTGATAAATGTTTAACTCACATAAATCAATTTACAACCCATTTCAATTTCATGACCCAAAGTGTCCATGTTTCATTCCATTTTCTCAATTCATAACTATGGCTCAGAACCTGGCCAAACAATTCAAATGAGAATGTATCTCATATTAAAGCATTATCCTTATCCATAATTCATTCTCAGATGAGATATCACTCATATCAAAACACTTCCGTAGTTCACAAGAGATACACATTTTTGCTGTATCAATATCACAATAACACTTTTATACTTCATAAATGATACACAGATTCGCTATATCATTACATCAAAAGATACACATTTTTGCTGTATCCATGGAGTCCATCCCTTATCTCCTCCCAAACAATATCCGGTTTAGGAGTCCATCCCCTATCTTCCCCTAAACTGTGGAGTACATCCCCTATCTCCTCCCACACAATACAATGTATATAAACACGTATCATATACATAATCATTCAATACATAAATTTGATGTATTAATCCAACTGTCATATCCGATGACATATTCAATTGATTAGTTTTAGTTTGCCTAATCGTCATGCATTGTCTACAACAATCAAGACTATCCTCCACCGATAGCCCAAAGCAGTTATTTCTAAATAGATAATAATTACATCAACAGATAATTTATCAACAAATTTCAAAGGTGAGTGATTAATAGATCCAACTCCACCATTCCATCTCATATTATGCCAATTCTATTAATTTCAGCTCAATTTCATGTTCCCAAATTCCCAAATTAATTACATGAATTAATTTGCCATAACAATTTAGGGCTTTTTCCCCCATTTCTCAATATTGACCCAAACACCCAAAATAGTTTCAATAACTTCAATACTACCATTTTAAGACCCAAACCACACATTTATGAGTCAAGACCACAAAATCCCTCTTTTGAAAATAACACATTTTAAACCCTAACTTTCCAAATCAACCTATCTATACAAATAACTCAATGTCTATGTTAAAGCACATAAGAATGAGTAGGAATCCCTACCTCAAATTCGGAGCTTAAAGGAAGAAGATGAAGAAATTCAAGATGCTCCAAAACCCACGATTTTCAGATCAAAAGATAGCCCTCAACGATCCCCACAATTTTTACAAAGGCCCAAGGTGAGGAAATCACTCCCACTAGATCAATCCCTAGAGAGAAGGTGAGGTTTTAGAGAGAGGAGCTCTCAAATGGAGGTTTTGAAAAAGTAAGAGAGAGAAAGGAAATCAAAAAGTGATCCAAAAAGGAGAAAACTCGGACTGATAAACTAGTCGCCGTCAGACATAGACTCACGCTCGAGCGTCAAAACGCCCGCTCGAGCATCGATTGCACACCTGCAAAAGCTTTGCAGACCAGGTCCCCGCTTGAGCGTCAAACTCCCCGCTCGAGTGGAGGAACAAAATTAAAGGGTCACGCTCGAGCATCAGAACTCTCGCTCGAGCGTCCGAAGACCTGCAGAGGAAAAATACTGGGAGATGGAAAATCACGCTCGAGCATCAAAACGCCCGTTCGAGCGGATAAGCAAAATCAAAGGGCCCGCTCGAGCGTCAAAAGCCCCGTTTGAATGTGAAGGCCAAAATCTGGGCATCAACTATTGGTTTCTAAACATGTAACGACCCCAAAATGCATATAAGAAGTCACCCTTATTTAATTAGAGGATAATGTGTTTTAATTTAACTATATATATTGGAATCGAAGAACTATCTGTTGAGTTATGACTTTAAAACTGGACTTGACGACCCTTACGGGTTCAAAAATCAAAATTGAGTACTTGGGTATGTTAATGGGAATTTTTAGAACTATTTGGGAAAATTAATTGGAATTCTAATTTGTCTGATTCGTTAAAGCACGTTTGAGTGGCTAATTTTGTACTGTAAATTGAAGGCCTTAGAGGCTTCAGAAACTAGAATAAAGGGTATATTCATGATCAACGTAATTTTTAGAGTCATCTGAAAAGTTTAATTGAAATTTAATTTCGTACGATTCGTAAGGCCACGTTTGGCTCTCCCTTGTGTGTGTGTATATTTATGTGAGTAGAAGCCTTATGAGTTGTTGAACTCATCTATTTTGAACCAAAATATCTAAAGAAAGGGGGAAGACCCCTGAGAGAGAGAGAGAGAGAGAGAGAGAGAGAACTCAAAGAGGAAGGAGGGAAAGCTTGGAGATTGAAGAGCTTTAAGGGGGGAATTCAAGGATTTGGGTTAAGGTATGTGGTTTTAACTATTATCTTTGTAAATAATTCAATTACTACATGAAATCAAGGATTAATTTGGAAGTTTAAAATGTAAATGAACTAGTGTTTTGGGATTTTGGGTGAAATGGGTTGAATTCATGGAAATGAACTTTGCTTTCCTTAAATTTGTTTAAATTGGGTCCAATCTTAACAAAGATTTGTGGAATAACAAGTTTTGGTGTGAAAATCAACCATAGGTAAGATATATTCTTATGATTTGAGAGCATATATTTTGAAAGTTTGATTATATAGAAAGATGAGACTTGGATTTTTAATTTGAGACATAGATTGTTTTATTTGAGAGGAGATTATACTTGGTTGATTTTAGTTTATCATGTTATTAGGCAATTATACATGTTTTTGAGTGAATTATGTTTAGAACTAAGTTTAAGAATGGAAAGAATCAAGTGTTGGAGCAAAAGACCCATTTTCGGACTGATGTTTTTGCCCAGACCGCACGAGCGGCCACGGGCACCGCACGAGCGGACATGAAGAATAAAAAGAGATTTCCATTATATTTTTGGGCGCTCGAGCGGCCGGGTCCTTCCACTCGAGTGGAATTGGGCCGCACGAGCGGCCAAAGTGGGCGCACGAGCGGCCACCCCTGTTTCAGTATAGACCGGGTAACTTTGAACAGGCATATCTTTTGCATCCGGAGTCCCTTTTGAGTGATTCTTGAGCCTAAAATCAAGCCCCGGAAGTTTAGTTTCCAATGGTGGTAGTCTCACTCAAAAATGTTAAATACAGAAATAGTTATGCCCAAATTAGTGACGACTGTTCACTTTCTGGTTACCGATTTGTACCGTTTCTTCGTCTGAACCTTTCTCCTATCGATTCCTCCTATCTTATGAGGCATGGATTATAACCTATGGAGGACTAATGAGTCTAGAACCACCATAGCTATTGAATGAAGAATAAAAAGAGATTGGTTTTATTCTCATAATCTGTTATATGCGTTGTGTTCGTAGGTCAAGATGGGGACATCGTTCCACCGCTATCAGAGACCTACCGCTGTGAGTAGTAGTACTATAGTCGCACGTTCAAGTATTGTTAATGATTCTCATTGTTAACATTCTGTCCCTTGCAAGTAATTAAGTTAACAATATGTTGATTGGAAAATCTAGAGGCATTATTGAGCAGTCCATTCTGTTTACTGTTGACAATGAATACTAACTTTCTGTTATTTGCAAGATAGCTATAGTGATTCATAACGAACAAATGGAACGTATGAGCATTATGGAACTATAGTATTCCGGTATCTCCGGAATCATTCAATCGGTAAAATGTGTTTACCTTTCGTTAATAATTATCAAGAACGTTCTGTTAAACTTAAGTTAACTGCATTAACTCATGTGAATGATGCAAGGGTTACCATTAGTACTCTGTTAATTGCAGGTCAACCATGTTAACATATATGAACGATTAAACAAAGGTGTATGTTACTGATTAATAGCTCAAGTGAACCATGTCATTTCTTAATGAATAAAGAGAATTTGTGTTACATATGAACTCAAAGTTATTCAGAATCTACGACATGGATGCAAAGGTTTAACATCATTATGTGAACCACATAAGAATGTGAATTATTCTATTTTGTTAAGCGCACGGTAATGACATGATATACCAAGAAATACTCTATTTTTTGATATGTTACGTTATGAATTAATGAATGATTATCCATATATGTAAAAGTATTCATGGCATCCTTAGCACAAAGCCCTTACCCGGGGGTAATAATACCGTGGTTCAAGTATGTTACAAGATATCTCTTGCCATCAACGGTCTTGTACGGATGGTACCACCGACGGTCTTGTACGGGTGGGTTATGATCAAGCATGAACTCTGATTTTCTATTTTTGATTCAAGCATAATTAAGAATATGTATGAATATGTTTCTATTTATCCGTTCCGTTTATGCTATGTTATGACATGATATGAATTGATCGGTCTTTATGTCATGACCCAAACCCGCCCCTAGAGGTTTGGTTCATGACCGGCCCGTATATCGGCCTCAAACAGAATTTTTAAATAATATTTAATTACATACGGGGCCTTAAGCGGAAGCAATAACAAGAAAAGACAACATCCATTGAGCTTGTGCATATATGATGGCTTAATTAGATACATTTCCAAAGTTATATATACAACCATAGAATTATACAGATCTCACACACACTTGAATAAGACTCCAAAAAGAAATATACAATTCTTAGAATACCAAAATTAAGGCCTCAACACGGAGGCGTAACCCAGGCGGCTTGGCAGACAGGTAGACCTCAATATAATTCTAGTGTCAATCCCCCGATGGCTCACCTACATAAATATACATAAAAGCGGAGTGAGCAAGGCTCAGTGAATAATAGTACCTAAATGCTCAATTTAAACATAATACATAGCAATGCATAAGTAAATGTAAAGATCCCATGAATAATCTGTTCCTGTTTTCATTTCAAAATGGCCTTAGGCCCAATCGTAAGACATTATGGCTTTAAGCCTTTGAATGGATTGGCGATAGCCCTTGAACATATTAACATTAAGCTTTTACACATGTTGGCATATAGCCCTTGAACATATGGCATGAAGCCCTTAAACATGTTGGCATATAGCCCTTGTACATATGGCATGAAGCCCTTGAACATATGGCATAAAGCCCTTGTACATATGGCAGGAAGCCCTTGAAAAGTTGGCATTAAGCCCTTGAACATATGGCATAAAGCCCTTGAAAGATTGGCATGAAGCCCTTGAAAAGTTGGCATTAAGCCCTTGAACATATGTATGGACTCAAGAGGTGGCTCGTACGGATTCTAGAGGTGACTCGCATTGCAGCACTTAGTTCCGTACAGCACTTTGTTCCATACCAAAAATCATTAGGTCTTAAAGACCGATCAATTCATATCATGTCATAACATAGCATAAACGGAACAGATAAATAGAAACATATTCATACATATTCTTAATTATGCTTGAATCAGAAACAGAAATCAGAGTTCATGCTTGATCATAACCCACCCGTACAAGACCGTCGGTGGTACCATCTGTACAAGACCGTCGATGGCAAGAGATATCTTGTAACATACTTGAACCATGGTATTATTACCCCCGGGTAAGGGCCTTGTGCTAAGGATGCCATGAATACTTTTACATATATGGATAATCATTCATTAATTCATAACATAACATATCAGAAAATAGAGTATTTCTTGGTATATCATGTCATTACCGTGTGCTTAATAAAATAGAATAATTCACATTCTTATGTGGGTCACATAATGATGTTAAACTTTTGCATCCATGTCGTAGATTCTGAATAACTTCGAGTTCATATGTAATACAAATTCTCTTTATTCATTAAGAAATGACATAGTTCACTTGAGCTATTAATCAGTAACATACACCTTTGTTTAATCGTTCATATATGTTAACATGGTTGACCTGCAATTAACAGAGTACTAATGGTAACCCTTGCATCATTCACATGAGTTAATGCAGTTAACTTAAGTTTAACAGAACGTTCTTGATAATTATTAACGAAAGGTAAACACATTTTACCGATTGAATGATTCCGGAGATACCGGAATACTATAGTTCCATAATGCTCATACGTTCCATTTGTTCGTCATGAATCACTATAGCTATCTTGCAAATAACAGAAAGTTAGTATTCATTGTCAACAGTAAACAGAATGGACTGCTCAATAATGCCTCTAGATTTTCCAATCAACATATTGTTAACTTAATTACTTGCAAGGGACAAAATGTTAACAATGAGAATCATTAACAATACTTGAACGTGCGACTATAGTACTACTACTCACAGCGGTAGGTCTCTGATAGTGGTGGAACGATGTCCTCGTCTTGACCTACGAACACAATGCATATAACAGATTATGAGAATAAAACCAATCTCTTTTTATTCTTCATTCAATAGCTATGGTGGTTCTAGACTCATTAGTCCTCCATGGGTTATAATCCATGCCTCATAAGATAGAAGGAATCGATAGGAGAAAGGTTCAGATGAAGAAACGGTACAAACCGGTAACCAGAAAGTGAACAGTCGTCACTAATTTTGGCATAACTATTTCTGTATTTAAAATTTTGGAGTGAGACTACCACCATTGGAAACTAGACTTCCGGGGCTTGATTTTAGGCTCAAGAATCACTCAAAACGGAGTCTGGATGCAAAAGATATGCCCGTTCAAAGTTACCCGGTCTATGCTGAAACAGGGGTGGCCGCTCGTGCGGCCCAATTCCGCTCGAGCGGAAGGACCTGGCCGCTCGAGCGCCCAAAAACAGAATGAAAATCCCTTTTTCTTCTTCATGTCCGCTCATGCAGTGCTCGTGGCCGCTCGTGCGATCTAGGCAAAAACATCAGTCCGAAAATGGGTCTTTTGCTCCAACACTTGATTCTTTCCATTCTTAAACTTAGTTCTAAACATAATTCACTCAAAACCATGTACAATTGCCTAATAACATGATAAACTAAAATCAACCAAGTATAATCTCCTCTCAAATAAAACAATCTATGTCTCAAATTAAAAATTTAAGTCTCATCTTTCTATATAATCAAACTTCCAAAATATATGCTCTCATATCATAAGAATATATCTTACCTATGGTTGATTTTTACACCAAAACTTGTTATTCCACAAATCTTTGTTAAGATTGGACCCAATTTAAACAAATTTAAGGAAAGCAAAGTTCATTTCCATGAATTCAACCCATTTCACCCAAAATCCCAAAACACTAGTTCATTTACATTTTAAACTTCCAAATTAATCCTTGATTTCATGTAGTAATTGAATTATTTACAAAGATAATAGTTAAAACCACATACATTAACCCAAATCCTTGAATTCCCCCCTTAAAGCTCTTCAATCTCCAAGCTTTCCCTCCTTCCTCTTTGAGTTCTCTCAAGAACTCTCTCTCTCTCTCTCTCTCTCTCTCTCTCTCTCACGGGTCTTCCCCCTTTCTCTAGATATTTTGGTTCAAAATAGATGAGTTCAACAACTCATAAGGCTTCTACTCACATAAATATACACATACACAAGGGAGAGCCAAACGTGGCCTTACGAATCGTACGAAATTAAACTTTTCAGATGACTCTAAAAATTACGCTGATCATGAATATACCCTTTATTCTGGTTTCTGAAGCCTCTAAGGCCTTCAATTTACAGTACAAAATTAGCCACTCAAATGTGCTTTAACGAATCAGACAAATTAGAATTCCAATTAATTTTCCCAAATAGTTCTAAAAATTCCCATTAACATACCCAAGTACTCAATTTTGATTTTTGAACCCGTAAGGGTCGTCAAGTCCAGTTTTAAAGTCATAACTCAACAGATAGTTCTTCTGTCATGACCCAAACCCGCCCCTATGGGTTAAGGACATAACCGGCCAGTAATCCCGTGATTACCTACGGCCTCAGACCAAAACGGACATAACTCGTCAGAGTAGAGGGGCCAAACGGAAGCAAAAATTTAAAACTTTGTCCATAGAGCCGTGCTTATATGCACATCAAAACAAACCATACTTATAAATGTTAATAACCCACAACAGACTATCTACAAATATACACAAAGTCCTTGCCAACAAAACAAAATATAAATACATAGCAAAATGGCAAGGGTGGGTCTCGTGCGTGAGACACAAGGTTGACTCTCCAAAACTCATGTTGTTCATGGCAGACTTCACTGGGGCAGGGTTTGGACTTCTCTTGGCTCACCTACAAACACATGAATGAGCGTGAGCGATAGCCCAGTGAATAATATCAAAGACAGAAATTACATAACAATTGTAGAACAACAGGTTCCAAACGGCCTCGGGTCCATTTCATATTTCTATTTAACAGATATACAACTATACGAATTTCAATCAAGTGACTTTTAGTTTCAACATTCTGGCCTTTGGCCTGTTCAGATTCCCATTTATGTCAAAACGGCCTTCGGCCCACTCATTTATGTCAAAACGGCCTTCGGCCCGATTATTTATCTCAAAACGGCCCTCAGCCTGTTTATTCTCATCAAACGGCCTTTGGCCCACTTATTCATGTCAAAATGGCCTTCGGCCCATACATTCGTGTCAAAACGGCCTTCGGCCCACTCATTCATGTCAAAACAACCTTCGGTCCATTCATATATGTCAAAACGACCTTCGGTCCATTCATATAAGTCAAAACGACCTTCGGTCCATTCAATTCTATCAAAACGACCTTTGGTCCATTTATGTTTATCAAAACGACCTTTGGTCCATTTATGTTTGTCAAAACGACCTTTGGTCCATTTATGTTTATCAAAACGACCTTTGGTCCATTCATTTATTCATATCAGACTTTTGTCCACAATCCCAATTAGCAACTCATAAAGCTCATAAGGGAATAAACAATTGGACATTCACAAGCATTCGAATATTGATATTACTCACAGTAATTGGCCTGTGGATTTGCCCTGGAGCTTGACCCTACACATTTCATGAACACAAAAGGGTCACTAACAATTCGATCCATTCTTTAATTCACATGTTCCTCATTAGGCTTTATTCTTATCACAATAGTTCATTTACGGTGCTTAACACATGCCTAAGAGTGCTTACACGTGAAAGAGAACGAAAAACAAAACACAGAATGCAAAAACAAAATTTCAGAAAACAGGGTCTCCGCTCGAGCGTCAACTTCCCCGCTCGAGCGGACCCTTAAGGCCTGTGAAAGTACTGGTTACATGAAAGCGTGGAGTACAGCGCTTGAGCGGAAGGCCTGTCTACAAAAGCTCCCCGCTCGAGCGTGTAATATCCTGCTCGAGCGGACACCAACTCTGCAAAAAGTGCTGGGAGCACGATTTTCCCGCTCGAGCGGACATCAAAATTCTGGAAAACTTAGATTGTGTTCTTGAGCTCCAATTCGAATTCCCAGCCACACTACTTGCATACAATGGCCCAAATCTCAAATTTAATCATACTAACATGACACCAATGCAAGATTACAACATTAGGAAGCTCAATTTTTTGATTTATCTACATGCATGTCTCAAAACATGTCAAACTCAACATCAACATAACAAACTCATGCATTCAAGCTCATATCTTCTCAAATTGTACATGCATGTGATATATTAGCCACATTCCCAACTTAGATGGCACAAATGATGAGTATAACATGAGCTTCAATTGAAATTGTACATGGATTATACATTCTCATGCTCAAACATGCAAATTCAAGGTACTTACTTACATGCATGCACATAATGGCCTTCAATTCAACCAAACCAATTCATTTTCCTCATGACCAAACTAAATCATGTTCTTGACCATTATTCCAACTTGAATTCAAAAAATTTCAACTTAATATCCATGAATTCACTTACCAAGGAGCTTTAATCTTCCCAATTTAGCAATACTTGAGCTTAATTTCCAAAAGGTCCAAGTCTTGAACCATAAATGCACAATTCTCTCCTCTCTCTCTCTACAGCCGGCTCTCTCTCTCTTTCTTAGAGAGTTGATCAGCCCAAAAATGAAGATAAGGAGGAGCGAAGTTGAGTGTATAGCCTTTTCCATAATTTCCCACTAGCTCAATTTAATAATAACAAATAATTGGGCACCAAATCACCAATTAATCAACTTAATCTGGTCTGAATCAATTTTTCAATTAAATTTCACCGTAGGCTCTAGAAATTATGCCAATCACAATGGCGTAATCAAACAGATATTCCTACGATGAACAAATAGAAATTCAAAACCACATATTTTCACATAATGGCACACAAAATCATATCAATATATATAATCATATACGTATTAGGGACCAATTAACATAATACAGAATAGAGGTATCACAGTCTTCCCCCCTTTAGGAAGTTTGGTCCTCCAAACTTAAGTTACCTTCGTCGGGAAACAAATGTAGATAGCGTAGACGCATTTCCTCCTCTTTTTCCCATGTAGCATCCATCCCATAGTGTTCTTTCCATTCTACTTTCACCATTGGGATGGATTTGTTTCTCAATTCTTTCACTTGTCGATCAACAATTCTTACCAGCCACTCAGCATATTCCATGTTTTCATCAATAGCAACCCGGTGATAATCAATCACATGAAACGGGTCTCGGAGGTACCCTCTCAACATCGACACGTGAAACACATTATCGATCTGCTCAAATCCCGGTGGCAAAGCAATTCTGTAGGCCACTGGACCAAGCCTTTCCAAGATCTAAAACGGCCCAATGTAGCGGGGCGATAACTTGCCCTTTTTCCCGAATCTGACCTGGCCTTTCATCGGAGAAACACGGATGAATATATGGTCACCAACCTCATACTCAAGAGGTCTTCTCCGAACGTCTGCATAATTCTTTTGTCGGTCCTGAGCTGTTTTGAGCCTTTGATGGATAGTCTTGATTTTCTCATAAGTGTCTTGCACAATTTCTAGCCCAAACAAAGCTCTATCCCCGACCTCTATCCAACAAATAGGTGATCTACACCTCCTACCATACAAAGCCTCGTATGGTGCCATACCGATGCTGGAGTGGAAGCTGTTATTATAGGCAAATTCTGCAAGTGGCAAATAATCTTCCCAACTCCCTTGAAAATCCAAAGCACACATGCGAAGCATATCTTCCAAAATTTGTATCGTTCGTTCTGACTGCCCGTCTGTCTGTGGGTGGAATGCAGTACTGAATCTTAGTTCTGTTCCCATAGCTTCCTGCAAACTCTTCTACAATCTGGATACAAATTTCGGATCTCTATCCGACACAATAGATACCGGGACTCCGTGTAAGCGGACAATCTCATCGACATAAATAGTAGCCAATCTATAAGCAGTAAATGTAGTTTTGACAGGCAGAAAATGTGCAAATTTAGTCAGTCTATCAACTACAACCCAAATAGAATCCATACCTCGAGAAGTCTGAGGTAGGCCAACAACAAAATCTATAGTCACATGCTCCCACTTCCATTCAGGAATAGGGAGAGGTTGAAGTAGACCGCCTGGTTTCTGATGCTCAGCCTTAACTTGCTGACACTGAAGGCACTTGGACACATCTTCTGCAATCTCTTTCTTTATTTTGGGCCACCAATAGGTTTGTTTCAAGGTCCGATACATTTTATTGTTACCCGGATGCATAGCAAATACGGATTGGTGGGCTTCATCTAGGACCCTCTTTTTTAGTTCCGAGATGTCAGGGACACATACTCAGTTCCGAAACTTCAACACTTCTTTTTCAATGCTGAACTCTGCCTTCGGACTTGTCTCAAATTCATCAATTACTTTCTTGAGGGATTCATCCTCCTTCTGTTTCTGTTTTATTTCATCAATGATTGTCGGTTCGGCGGTAATAGCGGCTATCAATCCGCCCTGTTCAGCTACTACCACCTCAATTTCAGCCTTCTCAAAGTCTCGCAAAATCTCTCTTTGTTCAGTAAGCAAACAAGCCATACTCCCTGTTGATTTTATGCTCAAAGCATCAGCAACTGTATTAGCTTTCCCGGGGTGGTACTGAATCTCTAGGCCGTAATCTTTTATTAGTTCTAGCCATCTTCTCTGACGCATATTCAACTCTTTCTGCGTGAAGAAGTATTTTAGGCTCTTATGATCCGTGTAGACTTCACACTTTGCCCCATACAAATAATGCCGCCAGATTTTCAAAGCAAAAACAGCCGCGGCCAATTCCAGGTCATGCGTCGGATAATTCTTCTCATGTGGCCTCAACTGTCGGGAGGCGTAGGCAATAACTTTTCCGCTCTGCATTAACACACAACCCAAACCTTCATAAGATGCATCACTGAAGATTACAAAATTTTCCGTACCTGAAGGTAGTGTCAAAATTGGTGCAGTGGTCAATCTTGTTTTCAGTTCTTGAAAAGCATATTCTCTTTCATCATTCCATTCAAACGGTTGCCCTTTACGTGTCAATCGGGTAAGAGGCACGGCTAATTTCAAAAAATCCTTCACAAACCTCCTGTAGTACCCAACTAAGCCCATGAAACTACAGACTTCTGTCACATTAGTCGGTGTAGGCCAATTTACAATTGCCTCTATTTTCTGCGGGTCCACTGAAATTCCTTCCTTGTTGACCACATGCCCTAAGAAAACAACTTCATCCAACCAAAACTCACATTTCTTTAGTTTAGCAAATAATTTCCTTTCCCGAAGTATTTGTAAAACTGTCCTCAAATGATGTTCGTGTTCAAGTCTATCTTTAGAGTATATCAAAATATCATCAATGAAGACTACCACAAACTCATCAAGGTAGGTTTTAAAAATTCTATTTATGAGGTCCATAAATGCTGCCGGAGCATTAGTCACTCCGAATGGCATAACAAGAAATTCAAAATGACCATACCTCGTTCTGAAGGCTGTTTTCTCAACATCCTCTGCCTTAACTTTCAGCTGATGATACCCGGATCTCAAATCAATCTTAGAAAACACCTGTGATCCCTGCAACTGGTCAAATAAATCATCAATACGAGGTAGGGGGGTATTTGTTCTTTACTGTTACCTTATTCAATTCTCGGTAGTCAATGCACAGGCGCAAAGTACCATCCTTCTTTTTCACAAACAGCACCGGTGCGCCCCAAGGCGAAGTGCTAGGTCGGATAAACCCCTTGTCAAGTAGGTCTTGCAACTGTTCTTTCAATTCTTTCATTTCAGCAGTAGCCATTCTGTAGGGAGTCTTAGAAATGGGCTGGGTGCCTGGCACAGTCTCAATAGTAAACTCTATCTCCCTGTCTACCAATTCCCCTGGTAATTTATTTGGGAACACATCTGGGAATTCTCTAACAACAAGAATATCATTCGATTCAACATTCACAGATTGTTCAGTCAACACATAGCATAGATAACCATGGCAACCCTTCCTGATCAGTTTACATGCTTTCATTGTAGATATCAAATAAGGTGGAGGCACTACCCCATTACCCACAAACACAATTTCTTTTTGTTCTGGTGGTTTAAATACAACCCTTTTTGTCACACAGTCTATGGTGGCACAATACTTGGTCAACCAGTCCATGCCCAAAATTACATCAAAATGTCTAAAGTTCAAGGGCAACAAATCTACATATAGGGTAGCATCCTCAATATGCATGTCACAAAACCGATATATATAGTCACATAACACAGATTCCCCCGATGGAGCAGACACATATAACAAATATGGCAATAACTCTAGGGTCTATTCAGTCTAGATGCAAATGTGTATGTCACCAATGAGTGCGTTGATCCAGAATCAATTAATACAAAGGTATCCTGATTACATATTGAAATAGTACCTGAGACAACGGCATTGGCATTCCGTGTATCGCCTGGAACCAGTGCAAAAACTCTCCCCTGTCTCACTGTATCCCCGGTAATAGCGGATCTCAAAGTATTTCCCGGCTTTGGAACTGATGCAGTGGAACTAGCTGCTATCTTTCCACCATTCTGATTACATTCTCGGGCTATATGTCCTTGTTTCCCACACTTGAAACAGGCTCCTGATGTACGGTAACAGACTCCACGGTGCCTTTTGCTACAGATATTGCACATGGGAGCTGTGTCTCGGGAAGAATTTGACGTAGTGGAAGAGCCCGTGTTTTGCTTTTTCAGAAATTTCTTCTTCGAAAAGAAGCCTTGCCTTTTGTTACCCTTCCATTCTGTCACTGGCTTAGCTTGTCTAGCTATATTAGCCTCTGATATGATGGCTCTGTCAAGCACCCCAATGTAGGTTTCCAACTTTAGAACATTCACCCTCTCTAGGATGTCACTGCGGAGTCCACCTTCAAAGTGTCTTGCCTTCTTATAATCGGTGTCAATCACGTGTGGTGCAAACCTGGCCAACTCAGTAAATTTGGCCTCAACTACAGTCACGCTGTCTTGTTTTAATTCCATGAACTCTGCTACTTTCCTATCCCGTACACATTGCGGGAAGTATTTGTCATAGAATATTTCTAGAAACTTTACCCAGTCAACATCCTTATGATTTTCTCGCATCAACATCCACCATCTTCTTGCTTCATCTTCTAGCATAAAAGTAGCTAGAAGCACTTTCTGAGTCTCTGAATAGGGGAACACTTCGAATAATTTTTCAATGCCGAGGACCCACGCTTCGGCTTTCAACGGATCTAATCCCCCGTGGAACTGTGGTGGTTTCATTTTCTTGAATTCCTTGGTGAGAGCTATTATCCGATCATCATTTTGATTATCTGGCACGGGTGGTGCCGGAGGTGGAGGTGGCAGGTGTGGTTGCTGCCACTGTTGTTGCCACTCCTGTTGCTGTCTCAAAGCCTCTGTCATTTCCTGAATCAGTCTTTCCATTCTGTCCAGTCTGGCAGTAGAGGACTCCTCTATCTCATCACCTCTGGTTCTCACCATCTGATTAAACTTGCATTATATTTCATACAAAAGGTACACAAGTATGCATACACTAAAAGCACATATTTCCAGATAATTTGCAATGCAAGTAGTTCACAACTTACACGCATGATTGCTCATATCAAAACATGTAAGCACATAATTAATGCTTCCAAATTCATATCTCTCACACGAATGCATCCTAGATCTTATCTAGACGCATATTGCTCTTTTGGACAAGTGTGTGAGTTATTAACTCATGCTCTGATATTACTCTGTCATGACCCAAACCTGCCCCTATGGGTTAAGGACATAACCGGCCAGTAATCCCGTGATTACCTACGGCCTCAGACCAAAACGGACATAACTCGTCAGAGTAGAGGGGCCAAACGGAAGCAAAAATTTAAAACTTTGTCCATAGAGCCGTGCTTATATGCACATCAAAACAAACCATACTTATAAACGTTAATAACCCACATCAAAAGTACAGTAGCATAAACTTCATTACAGACAGGATCATTTAAACCGAGCCAACCCATAACAGACTATCTACAAATATACACAAAGTCCTTGCCAACAAAGCAAAATATAAATACATAGCAAAATGGCGAGGGTGGGTCTCGTGCGTGAGACACAAGGTTAACTCTTCAAAACTCATGTTGTTCATGGCAGACTTCACTGGGGCAGGGTTTGGACTTCTCTTGGCTCGCCTACAAACACATGAATGAGCGTGGGCGATAGCCCAGTGAATAATATCAAAGACAGAAATTACATAACAATTGTAGAACAACAGGTTCCAAACGGCCTCGAGCCCATTTCATATTTCTATTTAACAGATATATAACTATACGAATTTCAATCAAGTGACTTGTAGTTTCAACATTCTGGCCTTTGGCCTGTTCAGATTCCCATTTATGTCAAAACGGCCTTCGGCCCACTCATTTATGTTAAAACGGCCTTCGGCCCGATTATTTATCTCAAAACGGCCCTCGGCCTGTTTATTCTCATCAAACGGCCTTTGGCCCACTTATTCATGTCAAAATGGCCTTCGGCCCATACATTCGTGTCAAAACGGCCTTCGGCCCACTCATTCATGTCAAAACGACCTTCGGTCCATTCATATATGTCAAAACGACCTTCGGTCCATTCAATTCTATCAAAACGACCTTTGGTCCATTTATGTTTATCAAAACAACCTTTGGTCCATTTATGTTTGTCAAAACGACCTTTGGTCCATTTATGTTTATCAAAGCGACCTTTGGTCCACAATCCCAATTAGCAACTCATAAAGCTCATAAGGGAATAAACAATTGGACATTCACAAGCATTCGAATATTGATATTACTCACAGTGATTGGCCTGTGGATTTGCCCTGGAGCTTGACCCTACACATTTCATGAACACAAAAGGGTGACTAACAGTTTGATCCATTCTTTAATTCACATGTTCCTCATTAGGCTTTATTCTTATCACAATAGTTCATTTACGGTGCTTAACACATGCCTAAGAGTGCTTACACGTGAAAGAGAACGGAAAACAGAACACAGAATGCAAAAACAAAATTTCAGAAAACAGGGTCTCCGCTCAAGCGTCAACTTTCCCGCTCAAGCGGACCCTTAAGGCCTGCAAAAGTACTAGTTACATGAAAATTACGCTCGAGCGTGGAGTACAGCGCTCGAGCGGAAGGCCTGTCTACAAAAGCTCCCCGCTCGAGCGTGTAATATCCCGCTCGAGCGGACACCAACTCTGCAAAAAGTGCTGGGAGCACGATTTTCCCGCTCGAGCGGACATCAAAATTCTGGAAAACTTAGATTGTGTTCTTGAGCTCCAATTCGAATTCCCAGCCACACTACTTGCATGCAATGGCCCAAATCTCAAATTTAATCATGCTAACATGACACCAATGCAAGATTACAACATTAGGAAGCTCAAGTTTTTGATTTATCTACATGCATGTCTCAAAACATGTCAAACTCAACATCAACATAACAAACTCATGCATTCAAGCTCATATCTTCTCAAATTGTACATGCATGTGATATATTAGCCACATTCCCAACTTAGATGGCACAAATGATGAGTATAACATGAGCTTCAATTGAAATTGTACATGGATTATACATTCTCATGCTCAAACATGCAAATTCAAGGTACTTACTTACATGCATGCACATAATGGCCTTCAATTCAACCAAACCAATTCATTTTCCTCATGACCAAACTAAATCATGTTCTTGACCATTATTCCAACTTGAATTCAAAAAATTTCAACTTAATATCCATGAATTCACTTACCAAGGAGCTTTAATCTTCCCAATTTAGCAATACTTGAGCTTAATTTCCAAAAGGTCCAAGTCTTGAACCATAAATGCACAATTCTCTCCTCTCTCTCTCTACAGCCGGCTCTCTCTCTCTTTCTTAGAGAGTTGATCAACCCAAAAATGAAGATAAGGAGGAGGGAAGTTGAGTGTATAGCCTTTTCCATAATTTCCCACTAGCTCAATTTAATAATAACAAATAATTGGGCACCAAATCACCAATTAATCAACTTAATCTGGTCTGAATCAATTTTTCAATTAAATTTCACCGTAGGCTCTAGAAATTATGCCAATCACAATGGCATAATCAAACAGATATTCCTACGGTGAACAGATAGAAATTCAAAATCACATATTTTCACATAATGGCACACAAAATCATATCAATATATATAATCATATACGTATTAGGGACCAATTAACATAATACAGAACAGGGGTATCACATCTTCGATTCCAATAGATATAGTTAAATTAAAACACATTATCCCTTAATTAAATAAGGGTGACTTCTTATACGCATTTTGGGGTCGTTACACTTTTAGACCTAATGATTTCTGGTCTGGAACAAAGTGCTGCAATGCGAGTCACCTCTAGAATCCATATGTTCAAGTGCTATATGCTAACATGCGTAAAAGCTTAATGTTAATATGTTCAAGGGCTATCGCCAATCCATTCAAAGGCTTAAAGCCATAATGTCTTACGATTGGGCCTAAGGCCATTTTGAAATGAAAACAGGAACAGATTATTTATGGGATCTTTGCATTTACTTATGCATTGCTATGTATTATGTTTAAATCGAGCATTTAGGTACTATTATTCACTGAACCTTGCTTACTCCACTTTTATGTATATTTATGTAGGTGAGCCATCGGGGGATTGACACTAGAATTATATTGAGATCTACCTGTCTGCCATGCCGCCTAGGTTACGCCTCCGTGTTGAGGCCTTAATTTTGGTATTCTAAGAATTGTATATTTCTTTTTGGAGTCTTATTCAAGTGTATGTGAGATCTGTATAATTCTATGGTTGTATATGTAACTCTGGAAATGTATCTAATTAAGCCATCATGTATGCATAAGCTCAATGGATGTTGTCTTTTCTTGTTATTGCTTCCGCTTAAGGCCTCGTATGTAATCAAATATTATTTAAAAATTCTGTTTGAGGCCGATATATGGGCCGGTCATGGACCAAACCTCTAGGAGCGGGTTTGGGTCATGACAAAACACACCCAACGTGAAACGAACCTGCCCAACACATCCTATAACTCACAAATAAGGAATCAAAGGATGACAACCAAATTTATACAACAAACAAAGGAGAAAGAACCGGGATCGCTATAAAATTCCCAGTAAATTCTCGTCAAATTACTCAGTAAATTCTGCTTAAGATCCCAGTAAATTCTCATTTAATTACTGAGTAAATTTCCCATAAATTCTTAGCAAATTACTCAGTAAAATCCCAGTAAATTCTCATCAAATTCCCAGTAAATTCTCATTAAATTACTCAGTAAATTCCCAGTAGATTCTCTGTAAATTCCCAATAAATTCTCAGTGAATTACTCAATAAATTCTCAGTAAATTCCCAACAAATACTCAATTAATTTTCAGTAAATTATTCAATAAATTCCCTATAAATTACTCAGTAAATTTCATGTAAATTCTTAGTACATTACTTAGTAAATTCCCAGTAAATTTCGAGTAAATTCTCATTAAATTACTCAGTAAACTTACTGTAAATTCTCAGTAAATAACCAGTAAATTCTTAGAAAATTACCAGTAAATTCTCATTAAATTACTTCGTAAATTTGCAGTAAATTCTCATCAAATTACTCAAAAAATTCACAGTAAAGTCTAGTAAATTCCCTGTAAATTTTCAGTAAATTACTCAGTAAATTCCCAGCAACTTCTCAGCAAATTACTGAGCAAATTCGAAGTAAATTCTAAATAAATTACTCATAAAATTATTAGTAAATTACTCAGTAAATTACTAAGAAAATTCACATTAAATTCTCAATAAATTACTGAGTAAATTCGTAGTAAATTCTCTGCAAATTACTTAGTGAATTCCCAGTAATTTATTAGTAAATTACTTAGTAAATTCTCGATAAATTCTCAGAAAATTACTTAGTAAATTCTCAGTAAGTTCTCAGAAAATTAACAGTAAATTCTCATTAAAGTACTCAGTAAATTTCCAGTAAATTCTGAGTAAATTAGTCAGAAAATTCCCAGTAACTACTCAGTAAATTTTAAGTAAATTACTCAATAAATTCCTAGTAAATTATCAGTAAATTACTTAGTACATGCCCAGTAAATTCTCAGTCAATTCCCTGTAAATTCTCATTAAATTACTCAGTAAATTCTTAGTAAATTCACAGTAAATTCTTAGCAAATTACTGAGTAAATTTCCATTAAATTCAAATTAAAATACTCAGGAAATTCTAAGTAAATTCTCAATAAATTACTAAGTAAATTCCCTGTAAACTCTTAGTAAATTACTGAGTAAATTCTCAGTAAATTACACAGTAAATTCTCATTAAATTATTTAGTAAATTCCAAGTAAATTCTCAGTAAATTACCAGTTAATTACTGAGTAAATTCCCTATAAATTCTCATCAAATTACTTAGTAAATTTCCAGTAAATTACTGAGAAAATTCCCAATAAATTACTGAGTAAATTACCAGTAAATTCCCAGTAAATTTTCATTAAATTACTCAGTAAATTGCCAGTAAATTACTCAGTAAATTCCAAATAAATTCTCATTAAATTACTCAGTAAATTCTCAGTATATTACTGAGTAAATTCTCTTTAAATTTCCAGTAAATTCTCATTAAATTCCCTATAAATTCTCATTAAATTACTTAGTAAATTCCAGGTAAATTCTTTTTTTTGGGTAAGTTATTCCAGGTAAATTCTCCGTAAATTACTCAGTAAATTCTCAGTAAATTATTCGTAAATTACTCAGTAAATTCTCAGTAAATTCCCTGAAAATTTTAAGTAAATTTCTCAGTAAATTCTCATTAAATTTTTGAGTAAATTCCTAGAAAATTCTCAGTAAACTACTAGGTAATTTCCCCGTAAATTCTTAGTAAATTCCCAGTAAATTCTCATTAAATTACTCAGTAAATTCCCAGTAAATTCTCAGTAAATTACGTATTAAATTCTCAGTATACTCTTAGTAAATTCTCAGTAAATTCCCAGTAAATTCTCAATAAATTCCTAAAAAATTACTCAGTAACTTCCTAGTAAATTCTCAATAAATTATCATTAAATTACTCAGTAAATTACCTAGTAAATTCCTTTTAAAATCTCAGTAAATTACTCAATAAGTTCTCAATAAATTATTCAGTAAATTCTCAGTAAATTTCTCAGTAAATTCCCTAGAAAATTCTAATTAAATTATTCAGTAAATTACTTAATAAATTCCCAGTAAATTACTCAGTAAATTCTCAGTAAATTATTCAGAACATTCCCAGTAAATTTTTAGTTAATTACTGAGTAAATTTCCAGTATATTCTCAGTAAATTACTTAGTAAATTCACAGTAAATTCTTAGTAAATTACACAGTAAATTACGGAGTAAATTCTCAGCAAATTACTAAGTAAATTCCTAAAAAAAAATTCAGTAAATTCCGAGTAAATTACTCAACAAATTACCTTATAAATTCTAATTAAATTACGCAGCAAATTCCCTTTAAATTTTCAGTAAATTACTTAGTAAATTCTCAGTAAATTCCATGTAAATTACTCAGCAAATTCCCAGTAAATTCTCAAAAAATTACTGAGTAAATTCCCAGCAAATTCTTAGTAAATTCTAAGAAAATTCCTAGTAAATTACTCAGTAAATTCCAAATAAATTTCTAGTAAATTCTCATTAAATTACTCAGCAAATTCCCAGTAAATCTTAGTAAATTCTCAATAAATTCTCAGTAAATTACTTAGTAAATTCCCAGCAAAATTTTCTATAAATTACTAAGTAACTTCTCAGTAAATTCACAATAAATTACTAAGTAACATCCCAATAAATTCTCAGTAAATTACTTAGTAAATTCCCAGTAAATTACTCAGTAAATTCTCTATAAATTCTCAGTAAATTACTGTGTAAATTCTCAGTAAATTCCCAGTAAATTCGCATTAAATTACTCAATAAATTACACAGTAAATTTTTAGCAAATTCTCAGAAAATTCCTAGTAAATTATCAATAAATTACTGTGTAAATTTCCAGTAAATTCTCAGCAAATTACTTTCTAAATCCCAGGAAATTCTCTATAAAATTCTGTGTAAATTTCTAGTAAATTCTTAGCAAATTACTCATTAAATTCTCAATAAATTACTTAGTAAATTGTAATTAAATTCTCAGTAAATTACAACGTAAATTCCCAGTAAATTCTCAATAAATTACTGGGAAAATTCAAAGTAAATTACAACGTAAATTCCCAGAAAATTAAATTCTCAATAAATTACAACATAAATTCCCTATAAATTCTTAGTAAATTCTCATTAAATTATTCAGTAAATTCCCAGAAAACTCTAAGTAAATTACTTAGTAAATTCTCAGTAAATTACTTGTAAATTCTCAGTAAATTCCAAATAAATTATCATTGAATTACTTAGTAAAATCCCAATAAATACTCAATTAATTGTCAGTAAATTCTCAGTAAATTATTCGGTAAATTCTTTGTAAATTCTAAGTAAATTACTCAGTAAATCCATGTAAATTCTCAGTAAATTACTTAGTAATTTCCCAGTAAATTCTGAGTAAATTCTCATAAAATTACTCAGTAAATTCCCTTTAAATTTTCAGTAAATTCATAGAAAATTACAAGTAAATTCTCAGTAAATTGCTTAGAAAATTTATAGTAAATTCCCAGCAAATTTTCAGTAAATTCCCAGTAACTTCTCAGTAAATTCCTAAGTAAATTACCAATAAATTGTCAATAAATTACTCAAAAAATTATTTGTAAATTACTCAATAAATTACTAAGAAAATTCCCAATAAATTCTCAATAAATTACTACGTAAATTCGTAGTAAATTCTCTATAAATTACTTAGTAAATTCCCAGTAAATTATTAGTAAATTTCTTAGTAAATTTCTTGTAACAAACCTCATCTTGACTTAGCCATGCTTGCATGCATTCATGTATGATCTTGTCTTGTTATGTTTATAAATCTTGTTTATCTTGTTTTGTCTTGCTTTGTTTAAGTGTTGCTTGCTTGATTCTGATCTTTGCTTGGTGTGTAGCCGGGGTCAGCTTAGCTTAGCTCACTTCTGAACCCTTGCACTTAGAACCTTTTGGAACCACTTGGTTGACCTCCATCTTCACCTCGGCATGTTAGCCGATGAGTGTATCATCTAGGCCGAGATGTTTTTACACTTAGTGATTTGCTCCTGGGCAGGTATGACCTAGGCCGAGCAGTGGCACACCCAGGCCAAGGTGTGGCACAGCTTAGTCAAGTGTCGTCCTCCCTAGCCGATGTCTTTTTACCCTGTCACTGAAGCTTTGTCTTTAGCCAATGTCATTGATTGCCGGTGTGTCTTGCCTTAGCTTGTTGCATACGCTTTGTCATAGACTTGTCTTGTCAATCAGTCACTTTTTGAGTTAAACCAACCCGGTAGCGCCACGTGTCCGAGCTGAAGGTTAAGTCAGCCGACAGATCTAAAACATATCATTTTGCATCATTTTGTTGTAAGTCCTTGTTCTTGAGGAGAGAGAAACTCTAGAAGAGGGAGAGGGAGTTTTAGAGTGAGAAAGTAGAGTTCCGAGCTTGATCTTTGAGGATTGAACCGATAGATTTGAGTTTTGAGATTAGATTCTTGCTCTGCTCTGGCTATTCTTATTGATTATCAAGATACATTCCATGATGGAATCTGTTTTGCATGCCATGCATCGATTTGAAGTTGGGTTGAAGAGAAAATAATGTTCATGCGTTCTTGAAGAAAAGTCTTGTTTTAATCCGGAAGTGTATGGCAAGAACCATGTTTTTGTGTTGTTTTCACACGATTTCCTTGTGTGAGTACTGTAATAACCCGACCCTCGTACGTGATTCTGGTATTTTTGTCAGTCCTTGATTCTGTGTTTTTCAAATGCATATTGTGAAATTCTATGTGAAATTATATGGAATTAAATGGAACTAGGAAATATGGCTTTTTATCTGTTGAAGAAGGAAACTTATCTGTAACACATAAACTGCGCAAATCTGAAATTGGATGTCGTAGAGACTTAATTTCCAGAAATTGATTTAATATTTGAAATCTGCATGATTTTCAAGCCCTAATGGGATTTTCTGCAAAATTTCAATTTAGGATGCTTAAACGATTGAATTTCGTCTTATTAGGAAACATAAATATCTAAGTGTATATATGTCTATCTATCAAACTCTTTGGCATGTTGACTTAGAAATATCTTCTATAAGCAACTTAGAAGAGGGGAAATCGTGGGTGTGGGAGAGAAACTCTCCAAAGTGAAGAAATTGTGAGGTTTGTGAAAATTGAGTGGATTAAACTCAAGGTATGGCAGATTTCTTTGTTTAACCTCTCTTCCTTTTGATTATGGCTGAGAATTCTTCTTTTGTTTTGGTAAATCAAGGTATATGTGCAAGTTTTATGAGGTGATGCATATTGTTACTCAAATTGAGTTGTGACAAGGCAATCTCTTCCTTGTTTCCGTGATATTTATGCAACTATGGGTTTGAAATATAAGCTTGTGTAGTTCTATGTGTATATATGTATGTAACCCCAAATAATGGGGATTAGGGAGGAATCATGGTTAGTTTGGGTATGGATTGAATGATTGAAAGTGTCAAGAGGGTTGTAAATGATTTATTGAGTAATTTAGCACTTCAATTTGATGTCAAGATCATTGTCCTGCCTTATTTTGTGTTGTATAAGATGGATTAAAGTTTTGAACATCAGGTTGGGACTCAAACTGGAAACCCAGAATTTTCAAAATTTTCGTGGTCCGCTCGAGCGGCGGAACTCCCGCTCGAGCGGGAAAAACGACCTCTCAGCAGTTTTTGTGCCATATGCAGTCCGCTCGAGCGGCCAAAGTAGCGCTCGAGCGGGGAGGTTTATTTTCAGAAGAAAAATGTGTTCGTTCAGTTTTGTATGCTTGACTCTCTGGTAATTTTAGAATATTTTTCTGATGATTTTAAGATAATTATAAATTCATGCGAAGCTTGGTGATTCGAGGAATGATTTCTATGATGTGTGAGAAAGGAAACTAATTTCCAAATTATGATTGTGTGCAGGGCACACTCCTGAAGGCACTAGCACGCCGACACATCGCTGTGAGTAATAGTACATTGAGCATACATTCATTTATTGCTAATGTCTGTAAATGATATTCTGTTTTCTGTCAGTTATGATATGAATATTAATGTTGAAAAGATACACGTACATACTTGTACGTTCTGGGCCGTAAGGCTGTTCTGGGCCATAAGGCTGTTCTGGGTCGAAAGACTGTTCTGATAATTCTGGGCCGTAAGGCTGTTCTGGGTCGAAAGACCGTTCTGATAATTCTGGGCCATTAGGCCGTTCTGTAATAATTGTAACAAGGGGCCAAAGGCCATTCTGCAAATAAAATAACCTCAACTTTAATGTTGAATTCCGTTCTGATGAATGCACTGTTGTTATGCATTGTAACTATTAAACTGCTTAATTATTATTATTCACTGAGCTTGTCTCATTCTGTTATTTTGTCTGACTCTGTAGGTAATCAACTTGGAGATCAAGTCTAGCATCATTATCACCCATCTTTTGTCAGCCTAAGGATGACTAGGCACTTGAAGAAGCCCTTGCATATTAGTGCAGTTTCGTTAGGCTTTGCCTTTTTGGTCTTAATAGTTTTGTTAGCTTAAAGCGAATTGTATCTAATATTTTGTTGGATGCCCAATCTCCGGGCTAGACTTGTAAATAAGTATGTGACTTAATCTCAGCTGTAAGTTCATTATGTGTTACATTCTGAGTCCCGATCCTGGCATGTTATGAGCTCAATGGCTGAGTCTGCATATTATCTTCCTATGTCAACGCTTCCACTCAGGCCCCAATTGCCATTATTATAGGTTAATTCGTCTGTTTCTGTCTAGATCATGCCCATATCTTTTAGGGGCGGATAGGGGTATGACAATCTTCACCTCGGCATGTTAGCCGAGGAGTGTATCATCTAGGCCGAGATGTTTTTGCACTTAGTGATCTTTGCTCCTGGGCAGGTATGACCTAGGCCGAGCAGTGGCACACCCAGGCCAAGGTGTGGCACAGCTTAGTCAAGTGTCGTCCTCCCTAGCCGATGTCCTTTTACCCTGTCGCCGAAGCTTTGTCTTTAGCCGATGTCATTGATTGCCGGTGTGTCTTGCCTTAGCTTGTTGCATACGCTTTGTCATAGACTTGTCTTGTCAATCAGTCACTTTTTGAGTTAAACCAACCCGGTAGCGCCACGTGTCCGAGCTAAAGGTTAAGTCAGCCGACAGATCTAAAACATATCATTTTGCATCATTTTGTTGTAAGTCCTTGTTCTTGAGGAGAGAGAAACTCTAGAAGAGGGAGAGGGAGTTTTAGAGTGAGAAAGTAGAGTTTCGAGCTTGATCTTTGAGGATTGAACCGATAGATTTGAGTTTTGAGGTTAGATTCTTGCTCTACTCTGGCTATTCTTATTGATTATCAAGCTGCATTGCATGATTGAATCTGTTTTGCATGCCATGCATTGATTTGAAGTTGGGTTGAAGAGAAAAAAATGTTCATGCGTTCTTGAAGAAAAATCTTGTTTTAATCCGGAAGTGTATGGCAAGAACCATGTTTTTGTGTTATTTTCACACGATTTCCTTGTGTGGGCACCCAGGTCCATGTTTTTGAACTCTTAGCATGAAATCCCAGATTTTGAATAAACAAGTTATGATTTAAGCATGCATGTTCTCGATGTTCTTGATAATCATGTTCTTTGCATTCTTCAAGGGGGAAACCCAGGTTTCCCCCGATTTCGTTTTTGAATGTGGCCATCAGGACCACACCTCGGCAAGGAGGTGTGGGACCTCGGCTAGACCTAGATGGTACCCTGGGTGTTTTCATAAGATGGAAAACAGTGTTTTGACTTCCAGCATGTTTTGCTTTGTTATTGACTTAGATCCGGTGAGAGTGCCGAGATCATTGCACGTATGTACAGCTTGTTTTGAGAATATGATTTGCCATGTGATTGTAGGACTCTGACCTTTGCTTTGAACCTACACCCGAGAAGATCTAGGTGAGTGGTGCTTTTAATAAAGCTATGTTATAATGTTTTGATAAATCTTGTTTTGCTTCGTTTTGATGAAAGTATTTGATAAGCATGAATGGTTAGCCTTATTTCGATATATCAAGTATAAGCTCTGTTTTGATGTCATCCTTGGAAAGTCCCTTGTGTTGGAGGACTCTAAACTTTCGCAGCACTAAGTATAAAAGTCCCCTGTGCTGGAGGACTCTAAACTTTCGCAGCACCCTTGTGTTAAAAGGATACGGTCCTTTCTTGGAAAAACTATTGTGTTAAAAAGGGCTACGGGCCTAAGTAACACAAGTCCCTTGTGCTGGAGGACTCTAAACTTTCGCAGCACCTTCGTGTTAAAAAGAGCTACGGGCTTAAGTAACACAAGTCCCTTGTGCTGGAGGACTATAAACTTTCGCAGTACCTTGACTAATCGATTACGGATCATGCAGTCCTTTGTTTTGCCACTGACGGATTACCGCGTGGATTTGTTGTTCGGAAAGCTTGATTCGTGTTTTGCCGATGCCAGTAAGCATCCCTTGAGACTTGTAAGACTTGATAGATGAATACGGTTCATCCTTTGATTTGATAAGGTTTTGATGTGTTTTGCTTTGAAAAAGATCTCGGCTAATATTCGTATGGTTTTGGCATGTTTTGTTTTGAAAGGATTTCGGCTATTATTCATGTAAAACCTTTATTACTAGTACCATTCACTGAGTATCCAAGCTCACCCTCTCTATATATATGTAGGTGATGAGCAGGACGGCAGTGACGCCTAGATGTGTTTTGCAAAGCTTGTTTTGAATTCTTGGCATGTCGGCTTGGCTTGTATTATGTCGGCAAATTTGTATTTACGTCGGCAAATCTTGAAGATTATGCTTCTTTGGCTTGTGATTCCTGTATTTGCACATGTCGGCTTTAGAAGCCTTTTGATCAAGATGTAATATGTATTTTGTTTATTATCAACCGAATGTAAAACTATGTCATGTATGTCACTACATCTGATCTATGCACAGCTCTTATGGACCCCTTGTATTTTGATTTATTGCTTCCGCATTTGTGAGCCCCATATATTATACTCTGATTGTGTTTGATCTTGTAAGTTGGCCTTCAGTAATCACGGATTACTGGCCATCATGGCACCATCCTACTAGGGGCGGGTTGGGGTCGTGACATTTCCAGTATATTCTCAGAAAATTACTAAGTAATTCCCAGTAAGTTCTAAGAAAATTACCAGTAAATTCTCATTAAATTCTCAGTAAATTCCGAAGAAATTATCAGTAAATTTCCAGTAAATTCCCAGTAAATTACTCAGAAAATTCCTTGTAAATTCTCTTTAAATTAATTAGTAAATACTCTATAAATTACCAGTAAATTCTCAATAAATTACTGAGTAAATTCCTTGTAAATTCTCATTAAATTCCCATTAAATTAGTCAATAAATTCCCAATAAATTCTCAGTAACTTACTGATTAAATTTCCAGCAAAATTCTCAGTAAATTACGGAGTAGTTTCCCAGTAAATTCACAATAAATTACTAAGTAACATCCTAGAAAATTCCCAGTAAATTACTATGTAAATTGGAAGTAAATTCCCAGAAAATTCAAATTAAATTACTCATTAAATTATCAGTAAATTCTCAGTAAATTTTCAGTAAATTCTCAGCAAATTCCAAGTAAATTCTCATTAAATTACTCAGTAAATTCCCAGTAAATTCTCAGTAAATTACTTTTTAAATCCCAATAAATTCTCTGTAAAATTTTGTGTAAATTTCCAGTAAATTACTCAGTAAATTCCAATTAAATGCTCAGCAAATTATAACGTAAATTCCTAGTAAATTCTCAGTAAATTACCGAGCAAATTCAAAGTAAATTACAACGTAAATTCCCAGAAAATTAAATTCTCAGTAAATTACAACGTAAATTCCCTGTAAATTCTTAGTAATTCTCATTAAATTACTTAGTAAATTCCCAGAAAATTCCCAGAAAATTCCTTAGTAAATTACTTATAAATTCTAAGTAAATTCCAAATAAATTATCATTGAATTACTTAGTATATTCCCAATAAATACTCAATTAATTGTCAGTAAATTATTCAGTAATTTCCTTGTAAATTCTCAACAAATTACTCAGCAGATTCCATGTAAATTCTCAGTAAATTCCCATAAAATTCCCAGTAAATTATTCAGTAAATTCCTCAGTCAATTACTTGTAAATTCTAAGTAAATTCCAAATAAATTATCATTGAATTACTCAGTATATTCCCAATAAATACTCAATTAATTTTCAGTAAATTATTCAGTAAATTCCTTGTAAATTCTCAGCAAATTACTCAGCAGATTCCATGTAAATTCTCAGTAAATTACTTAGTAAATTTTGAGTAAATTCTCAGTAAATTCATAGAAAATTACAAGTAAATTCTAATTAAATTACTCAGTAAATCTGCAACAAATTCTCAGTAAATTACTCAGAAAATTCATAATAAATTCTAGTAAATTCCCATTAAATTTTTAGTAAATTACTCAGTAAATTTCCAGTAACTTCTCAGTAAATTCCTGAGTAAATTCCCAGTAAATTGTCGATAAATTACTCAAAAAATTATTAGTAAATTACTCAGTAAATTACTAAAAAAATTCACAGTAAATTCTTAATAAATTACTGCGTAAATTCGTAGTAAATTCTCTGTAAATTACTCAGTAAATTTTCAGTAATTTATTAGTAAATTTCTCAGTAAATTCCCAGTATATTCTAAGAAAATTACTGAGTAATTCCGTGTAAGTTCTAAGAAAATTACCAATAAATTCTAATTAAATTCTCAGTAAATTCCCAGTAAATTACTTAGAAAATTTCTTGTAAATTCTCTTTAAATTACTTAGTAAATTCCCAGTAAATTACCAGTAAATTACTGAGTTAATTCCTTGTAAATTCTCATTAAATTCCCATTAAATTAGTCAATAAATTCTCAATAAATTACCAATAAATTCTCAATAAATTACTGATTAAATTTCCGGCAAAATTCTCAGTAAATTACGGAGTAGTTTCCCAGTAAATTCACAATAAATTACTAAGTAACATCCCAGTAAATTCTCAGTAAATTACTGTGTAAATTCGAAGTAAATTCCCAGAAAAATCAAATTAAATTACTCATTAAATTCTCAGTAAATTACTCAGTAAATTCCGAGCAAATTCTCAGCAAATTCCAAGTAAATTCTCATTAAATTACTCAGTAAATTTCCAGTAAATTCTTAGTACATTACTCAGTAAATTACATAGTAAGTTTCGAGTAAATTATCAATAAATTACTCAGTAAATTCCCAATAAATTCTCAGTAAATTACAAAGTAAATTCGCAATAAATTCTCAGTAAATTACGGAGTAAATTCCAAGTAAATTCTCGGTAAATTTCCAGTAAATTCTCAGCATATTACTTTGTAAATCCCAGTAAATTCTCTGTAAAATTCTGTGTAAATTTTCAGTAAATTCTCAGTAAATTACTCAGTAAATTCCAATTAAATTCTCAGTAAATTACAACGTAAATTCCCAGTAAATTCTTAGTAAATTACTGAGAAAATTCAAAGTAAATTACAACGTAAATTCCCAGAAAATTAAATTCTCAGTAAATTACAACGTAAATTCCCTGTAAATTCTCATTGTTGTAAATTACTCAGTAAATTTTCTGTAAATTCTCAGTATATTACTTAAAAAATTCAACATAAATTACCAGTAAATTTCCAGTAAATTACTCATTAAATTCCCAATAAATTCTAAGTAAATTACTCAGTAAATTCCCA